>JARHVA010002265.1:2630000-2694220 GCA_037957365.1 Torreya grandis
TTGGAGATTCTAAAAGCATTAGAGTGAAACTCTACATGGATCAATTTTTATTGAATATTGTGTAGATGTTCCCCAAGTTCTAATAGTGAAATATGAACATGAAAAGATAAATGTATTCAAATAATTAATGGAAAATAAATTGTATTTAGTCATTAATAAGGTTTGATACATGATAATAAATCATAAATAAGGTTGAGCCTTATGTTTCTGAAGTATTTGAAGCCAAAATGAAGCTTCAAAAAAATAAAATACTATGTTTGTAATTTTATTATTGTCATATCACAACTTTTTGGAACCATATGAGAGTTATTGTTACTCATACTTGACGTTAGCATGACATATTTTATGATTCTTTGATTATTATAGTTGTTATATCATGGATATGATTATAATACCTTGATTGTTTAAGTTGTTTATGTCATTAATATGACTATGATGTTTTTATTTATAGTTATATATTTGGTTATGAACATATGATGTTATAATTGGTATAGATACTACAAATGTTTTATTTTTTGAGTGTAAGAAATTAATAATTATTTAAATTTGAATGGTGGATTCTAAAAAACACGGGTGTGTGTCTTGCTAGCTGGGTGATATTATGATAAATGGAGTATGAGGTACTTTGGTTTTTAAAAACCACCAATTTTTTGAGTATTTTTTATTATCTATTGATTTTTTGTTTCCTTAATTTGACTTTTGCTTGTCTCAAAATTCTTAGTCTATGTGAAAATGTTTGTTTCTCATTTTTATTAATTTTTATCTTGAAACTTTGAGTTAATACATTTTGTTGGATTTTTTTGTTGTATAACTAGTGTTATATAAAGAGTGTCATATTGATTGATTATGGTTAGGTTACCATTCATCATTGGAACCAGGTTTTAACACTTACACTTTGAAATGACAAGTTAAATATGACCCCATATAAAAAATTTATAACATAATTTAATGTGATATGTTGTGATTATTGGAAGGCACTATGGTGACATTATTTTTGCCTTAGTCATCATCTTGCTTTTCTTTATCCATGTAAAGGCCTACCACCTTTATTAGAGCAATGTGATTGATGTTTGTTTGTTATATTGAATTTGGAAATGGTATTGGTTTTCTTAGTATTGAATGAACCTTATTTCATCAACATAAATTGATGGATAATCACTTTTATTAAAATTATACCATTTGTCACTTAGGTCATCATATGCATAACATGACAATAATAAAATAAATGATTCAATTTAACTTTAAGGTTTATTTTGGTTTGAGTTTTGGGTTTTGAGTGTTTTCATTTGGAATCATGGTCATTGTGTTTTTTTATTTATTTTGTGAGCCCAAGTTGGAACCCTAAACTATCTCTACTATTTTTTAGTAAGACTAGTTCCACTAGGAGTCTTTAGGGTTTGATAGTTTAATTAGACTATCGAGGTGAAGACTAAGTAGTGTGTATTTTACAGTTAATCCAAAAAAAATGGGAAACATGGGGGATAATAGGTTGATGCATTCATATTGTTTATCCAACAACCTATGTTATTTCATTTTTACTGCAAATTATGGTGGGTTATGGTTATGTTTTTGTTGATCAATTTTACATGGGAAACTAGTGTGGAAAGCATGGAAAGTAAAAAAGGTGTCTCATGGGTAAAATGAGAATGGAATATTGATAACCTAATATTCAAGTTGAATTATTTGGGTTTTTGTTTCTTGTTATATTAATCAAATGGGCATTGCAAGTAATGTTGATGGTGGAAAATAAGCTAGAGGTTTTGTTGGAACTAGAGGCGGACTTTTATCCACTCTTACATACACATTATTTACAATATAGTTCATGTCATTATGAATTGGTTTCCTTTTGATGTTATTGCATTATGGATTTTTTCTATGGGTTGTTATTCTTATGGTTCGAACCTCCTATGACTTGATAATGGAGTGAATAGTATTTTTGAGTTGTGATTTCCTTCATTAAGTATATTATGTTTCTTAATTGTGAACATTTCCATTATATTGTATTTATTTTGTTGGGTTTTTTTATAGGTGGTTTTTGAAACTTTAAAAATCATTCAAAAGTATGCCACCACCCTATTCTCAAGATTCACCATTAAACTGATGGATGGGGTGGCTAGGGCCACCAATACAAGGATCATAAGGTTTTATTGTTTGGTTTAACTAGTATGTGAGTTATATTCACTCGTGTTTGATTTGCTTGATTATAGCATATATGGTTTTTGGTAATACTTTATTGGTAATATTAAACTAAACTATTTTATTTATACACTTATTTGTGAACATGTATTCATTACATTAAAAGGATCCTAAATGTTTATCTTATGATTTATTTATTCAAAGAATTTTTTGTATGAATTATTATCATGACAGAAATGTACAGGGAATAGGTTGTTACATCAATGAATTGATTATTAATTAAATTTCATGGGTTAACCTATAAATTTATTCAAATGAAAATACATTATACAACCTTTATCTTGTTTATTAATTTGATTTTGTGCAACCTACATGTGTGCGTGTGTGTGTGTGTGCGTGTGTGTGTGCGTGCATGCGTGTGTGTGTGTGTGTGTGTGTGTGTGTGTGTGTGTGTGTGTGTGTGTGTGTGTGTGTGTGTGTGTGTGTGTGTGTGTGTGTGTGTGTGTGTGTGTGTGTGTGTGTGTGTGTGTGTGTGTGTGTGTGTGTGTGTGTGTGTGTGTGTGTGTGTGTGTGTGTGTGTGTGTGTGTGTGTGTGTGTGTGTGTGTGTGTGTGTGTGTTTTAGTGTCATATTTAAATTATTTAAATGAAATATTATATGGAAAAAATAGTGTTAATTTTGGTAAGTATAAAAATGGTTTCAATATTTATGTGGTGATTTATGATTATGTGAATAAATGAAATAGGTTATAACTCTCTTTGGATTTTAGTTTTGACCCTTGAATTCTATAAATTATTGCTTTGGATTATTGAATGTTGTTTATTGATTTAAAATTAGTACTTGTCTCTATTTTTTTATCATCAATTGGTAAATAATGTAATTGGAAAGAAGAAAGATTATTCATGATATTTGGATTACTATATTTAGTTGTATTGAGTTGTATGAATGTCATTAAGTTATTAATCAGGGTTAGTAGGATTTTGAATGTTATTAGTGTTGGTCTACAATTATTCAAGAATTACATATTCTAAATGTTCAAATTATAAATAAATTGTTGATTTGTTTAGTTTTAATTTAGGGAAATGTTATTAAATAAATTATGGTATTGAGACTTAAATAATAATACTATTAGTTACCTAAGTACTATGAGTTAATTTCAAGGTGATTAGTTTGTACTATCTTATGATAAAATGAATTAGAAATGTAACTAAGTTATTATGTTTCCATAGTGGTGTAATGAGAAACCTATGAAGTGTTAGTTAAAAAGAAGGTATTTTTATATAGAATTTACAATTGAAAATATTTTTACTTTTGATTAACAAATTTCACTAAACACCTTAAAGGTGCTTATGGTTTGGTTTCAGAATAGTGTCTCCAAAATATTTGTTTAATAATCATGATTTTTGATGTGTGATGTATTGTTTTATAATTCTATAAGTTTTTAAAATTTCTACATTATGAAAAAAGTTATAGTTCATTTAGTTTCATTCAAAATAAAGTAGAATGTTATTATTAACATAAATAACAATTTCTTAGTTTAGAATGATTAATCAATCACATAATTTTTTTATATTATCATTAACATTGATATAATAAAACACTCATGTAAATTCTTGGCATAAAAGTGGATTTTTGTACATCGATAATGTTACCCACATCAACTCAGGTTAAAATGGACATGAGATGAAAATAATATCTCATGTTTTTAAGAGAATTGTTAATATGATTTTACTTTTTGGAATTAAATCAAGAATAATATTAAGTAATTAAATGCATTAGGTTCTTAATGCATTTATAATATTTTATTGATATTTATCTCATTTATTAATAACCCTTAATGCAAGTTTATATATTGCTTAATATTAAGTCTACTTTGATGGAGTTTCTCATCAATCTATCATTAATATAAGAGTTATTGTAAGCTCAATTTTCACCCTTGGAGAGGGTTCTTTAGGATCTCTCTAATTGAGTCTATAAAATTAGGACAACCCTAAGTTATGGGTAACCTATGTTGGGGTTGAACCTCTAGAGTAGGTTGGCTTCATCTTTAATTCTCACAAAAAACTAAAACTAAGCCTAATGATTCATAGGAAAAGGGTTAAAAAGAGAAAGGGATCCTAAGAAAGTTAAAAGGGTGATGCATCAAAGTTAAAATAGACACTCACATAAGTTTGAACCCACATTGGATCAAAAAAAGATAAATGTGACTTACTCAATCTCATAATGTCACCAATTACATAAATATTTCATAGAAGATGTCCTAAATAGAACACTAATCAATAACTTTAAGTTGTCTTGAGAACATCTTCAAAGAGGCAAGCAGAAGAATAGAAAACTAGGAATAATACCCTTCACAAAATTACCATACACAAGCATACTAAACATTGATTAAAGATAAGAGACTAACACAGAGTTGATCCTATTGATTTAAAAGGTAGTCCTTACAATATTTTGATAAGGTTTAACCTTATCAAATGAAAACACTTTTGCAATGGTCTCTATGGGTATCCTTGCCTGAAAAAGAAAATGCTAAAATTTCAAAAAGTTGAGAACCCCTATAAAGGGAATGAGACCATGATATATATAAGAAGAGAGACCACCTCAAATAATGGGTGAGCATGCTATCAAAAAAATAACACCTAACCTAGGTCATTAAATGAACTTGGGACACCACTTTTTTCTCTTTAATTAATGGAATCATTGACACCTTTTTGATAAATCAAAATTCCATATATGGCTTGTTGAGTGAGAATTTCCTCAAAGGCCTCAAATATGCATTAAATACTCCTATTTTTAGTTCCTAATACTATATCCTTTTTTGATCCTTCATGCCAACTCTTGATGGAAGATAAAACTTCATGATCATGGACCTAACTAAAACATGATTTGGTGCCTTTAGGTAGTTGTTTATCAAGACAAAAACCATGTTGAAGATTGAATATCCTTTGAATTAATTTCACCTCTACTTCATCTTCATGATTATATCATAGATCTATCTATATGTGGAAAACCAATTCAAGACTATTGGTTTTCCTATAGTTACCATATCAGTACAAACCTATAGTAAATATAACACCTTTATATATTATAATAGGTCCAAAATACCCATTATTTCTTTACATGAACCCAAACCCACATGTACAAGCATGGATACTCTTAAAAAATTTGAACACTACTATAATAAAAAAAATTCTTTAGCAAAATATGTACTACAAGTTCATATTTTAACCTTAACGATGATCCATATGTGTTCCTTGCATCCCACTATATTACTTGGATAGTTCCATGAAATTTAAATTAAATTTCATGGCATTATAATACCTTGTAAAACCCTATGTTTCACGGTTGAAAATAACTTTCCAACCTTCATCGAGAATCTTGGGTATGCCTTTAATATAATTGATTTTTAAACACTGACTTGGCTCATTAACAAGTTAACTCAACTCGTTCCATCAATTTCAATTTGTATGAAATACCATAGATCATCAATATACCACTATTTGAACATGTCCTTAACATTTGGCATGCATACATTCACCTTTTATATTCACTAACTTTTTGACCAATGCTAATTGTTAGATCCAAAGGTTTGATGTAATGCAGACCATCAATCTGTCAGGTCCCATTACTTGAAAACCAATGCCTAGTTCATAGTTTTAAATTTGATGTACTCACTCCCATTGAATGATACTCATGTGACCATCATTAAATATTTTATTATCATCAAATTTAATCTTAGTAGGTTTATCTCCTTATGCCCTTAAATTTGACGTTGGTGTAGATGTCTCACATTGTAGGTTCATTTTCAAAGGTTCATAACTTGAAGAACAAAAGTCTTAGAAGCCTCAAACATCCAAGAGATGTTCCTAAGGTTAATAAGGACAAACCAATTTGATTTGTTAGTATTATGAGATTTCTAAGAAAATATATTTAAGGCCCTATCTAATTTATCCATATATGTACCATGTGACATCTTGGCAATGATCAAGATTTTTTGGCTAAGTATGGGAAACTTAGAAAAAATAAATTGAATATCCAACTTTTCACATGTAAAAATTCATTTATGATTTGGTGGAGAACCTAGGATTTAACACATATGATCTTGGAACAAAATTAAACAAACTCATATGACTAATTCTTCTTAACTTATCCATACATGCGAGATCTTGCTTTAACAAACTAACTACTTGTTTTTTCTATGTGATTTATCAAATCACACAAGAATTTTATATTTATGCCAAAAATTTCAAACATCTTTGGTGAATCACAAGGAAGCATGCTTTTTATACTTTGATAATCTAGACCATTGTCTTATCTAGTCCACTGGAAATATAGTCATTAGTTTCTGTAAATGAGTTGATCCTCTCTTTGAAATAACAAGGATCAAAAGAAAAAAACACAAAAAAATGCTTGAGGTACTTTGGAAAATAAAATAATAGAATAGAAAAAGAAAAGTGCATAAGGCACCCAAATTCAAGAAAAAGCTACTCTAACATGTACAATATGTTACAATTGATTTATGACTAATTCTTCTTAACTTATCCATACATGCGAGATCTTGCTTCAACAAAATACCTACTTGTTTTTTCTATGTGCTTCATCAAATCACACAAGAATTTTCTATTTATGCCAAAAATTGCCAACATCTTTGGTGAATCACAAGGAAGCATGCTTTTTATACTTTGAGAATCTAGACCATTGTCTTATCTAGTCCACTGGAAATATAGTCATTAGTTTTTGTAAATGAGTTGAACCTCTCTTTGAAATAACAAATATCAAAAGAAAAAAACACAACAAAATACCTGAGGTACTTTGGAAAAGAAAATAATAGAATAGAAAAAGAAAAGTGCATAAGGCACCCAAATTCAAGAAAAAGCTACTCTAACATGTACAATATGTTACAATTGATTTATGACTAATTCTTCTTAACTTATCCATACATGCGAGATCTTGCTTCAACAAACTACCTACTTGTTTTTTCTATGTGCTTCATCAAATCACACAAGAATTTTCTATTTATGCCAAAAATTGCCAACATCTTTGGTGAATCACAAGGAAGCATGCTTTTTATACTTTGAGAATCTAGACCATTGTCTTATCTAGTCCACTGGAAATATAGTCATTAGTTTCTATAAATGAGTTGAACCTCTCTTTGAAATAAAAAGGATCAAAAGAAAAAACACAAAAAAATGCCTGAGGTACTTTGGAAAAGAAAATAATAGAATAGAAAAAGAAAAGTGCATAAGGCACCCAAATTCAAGAAAAAACTACTCTAACATGTATAATATGTTACAATTGATTTAATTTTATTCAATAATAGGGATTCAAATGAATTTCATTGACTAAGATGGGTAATACCTCTATATCTAGTTGGGAAAGATGAAAATCATTGTGTTATTTACATCCATAGACCAAATAAAGACCACTCCATAAGCTATCAAACTTAGTGTGGTTTCTTATCTTGGCCTTATTTCAATTCCATTTGAGGATTAGGTCTCCTTCTTCAAAGCTTCTTATTATATCTCTTTTTTCAAAATCCTTCTTGACCTGAGCTTGATGTGATCCTAAAGTTTTCATAGCAAGGTCTCTAGTCTCTTCTAGCTTCATGAGTTCTACCATCCTCACATTCATGGGCTCATCCTCCATCAAATCAAGATGATGGGATAATTCTAATGCAAGAAACTAAAGGGAGACAATAAATTTGACTTCCCTTCCATACACAAAAATATATGGAGAATTACCAATGGTAGTTTTAGGAGTTACCCTATCAGTCCACAAGGTTGTCTTTAGCTTGGTGTGCCATGTTCTCTAATTTTATTCCATGGTCCTCCTAATGATTCTCAATAAATTCTTATTTGTGGACTATAATAGTCTATTTACTTAATGATATTAGTTGGAAGAAGTGATGAGGTAGATTCCCAATTTAAGAACCCATTCACTTATCTTCATACCAAGGAATGCCAACCCATTATCAAAAATTATGGTGGCTAGGACACTAGACTTGGTTACAAGTCTATCATAAACATATAAGACTGTAGCCTCACTAGCTTCCTTTAGAGAAATGGCTTCCATTCACTTGGTGAAGCAGTCAATTTTTGTGAGCACACATTTATTCCATACACTTGATGGTAGATTGATCATCCCTACGAATTTTAACCCCCATAGCATAAAGGGTTGCTCTAGTTGAATAACATTTAGTGGAAGGGCTAATAGTTTTTGTTTTCCTACAAAGAGGCCACACTTATAGAATTTTCTAACCCATTCATGAACATATTTTAAATGGTTTGGATAGTAATAAATAGCCCTCATTACCTTTGCTATATTTCTTTGGGGTTTAAAATGGCCTCCTATAGGTCCATCATGGAACTATTCTAAGAGTTTGGTCATCTAGTCATCATCTATGCATCTAAGGAGCATCCATTGAGGTCCTTTCTAAACATAACACCATTAATTAATGCATAAGGTATATATTAAATCCTAAAATACCTTATTTTGTCTTTGTTTAGACCTTAGGGACATTCTCTTATTGCCAAAAAGTGAGCCATATCTTGAAGCTAGCTATTATAAGCTGGGAGTGCACCTACTTGTGAGTTGTATAGGGTTACCAAATTAACTTATTTGTCTTCTTGGATATCATTCACCATGTATTCACACAAGCCCTTTCCCCTAACCAACTTGGTGACCTTGAATTCTACATCATATTCCATGACCTTTTTGATCCATCTTTCTATCTTCTCACTTAAATATTTGTTAAGGAGCAAATCCCTAACTCTATGATGAGACACCATAAGATGGATCCTACTATTAGAGAGCATGGGTCTAAATTTCTTGAGTCTTCTCAAGGATGTAAGAACTTGGTTCTCAATAAAAGTGTACCTCACCTCATATCCTTCCAGCCCTTGACTAAAAAAGGCAATTGGTTGCTCCATTTCTTCACTATTCTTTTGCATCAACATACCTGATATGTTTTCAATGTTAGAAAATATATACAAGATGAAGTCTTTGGAGAAATAAATATTTAAAAGTGAGGGTGCTTAGGTAATTTCCTACTTCATTACTTCAAAATTTATCTTGACTTTATCAAACCAAGCAATCAATTTAATTTTCTTTAGCATAGTGGTGATAAGCTTGACCAAGTTTGAAAATTTGGGTATGAACCTTCTCACAAATTTGATCTTTTCAAGGAAGGTTTAGATCACCTTTTGGTGTTTTGGTAAGGATAAGTCTAATATAACACTTACTTTATTAGGGTAAATGGATAACACCTCTTTTGAAATAATATAACTCAATAATTTTCACTCATTTACAAAGAACATGCATTTTTTGGGGTTCAACGAGATCCCATACTCTCTACATATTTGGAAAACTATCCTCAAATGGTCTATATGATCATTAGAATTCCTGGAGAAGATTGTAATGTCATCTAAGTAAACCAAAACCATTTTATTTAGTAATCCTTGGAAATCCATGTCCATTTCCCTTTTAAAGGTTTGCCCAACATTGGACAATCCAAAGGGCATATTATGATAATAGAAAGTTCCTCACTTGGTGGTAAAGGTAGTCTTGTATTGGTCCTATTCTCTCACTAGAACTTTATTGAAACATGAATATCCATATAGGAGAGAGAAATATTATGAACCATCAAATAATTTTTGGAGTTGTTTCATGGATGACAGAGGGCAATGATTCTTTAGAAATACCCTATTAAGATCATTGAATTTCACACATAGTCTGATCTCCCCACTCTTTTTTTAATAAGTAATAGATTAGCTACCCATGAGGAGTTTTTGATGGGGAAGATGATCTTAGATTCCACAAGCTTGGTCAACTCCTTTCTCATGATCTCTTCAATCTTGGAATTAATGGGCCTCTACTTCTACCTAATAGGCTTGGCATCAACCTCTAACTCAATGGTGTGTTGGGCCAAATTGGGATCAAAGCCCTTTAAGTCACTATATTTCCAAGTGAATATGTTTGTGTATTCCTTACAAATCTCTATGAAATCATTCCTTTTAGCTTTAGTGTTTACCTTTCTAATCTTGATAAGCTTATCCTTAAAGATAATAACTCTTTCATAGTTCTCCTCATTAGTTGACATAATTTCTTTATCCTTCCTCATATGGTCCCATTAATGAAAGAGGAATTATAGGGTGATTGTCCCTTTGGGGAAGATTATTGGACCTTAATTAGACAATATGATCCCTGTACTAGTGATGTAACTTTTCTTGATTGAGAGAGGATAATTTTTCTTCTTATTGTAAGAAGCATGCAATATATTTGTCATTTTCAAAGACTTGTCAATGAGCTTCATTGTCTAACACTGAATTTATTATTACTACTTTTATGTGTGGTTAGAACTTGGTTCTTTTCAATTCATTAGGGATGTCAAAATGAGCCCCCATAGCTACTATCCTATCAGTATATTGATTTTCGCTCTCGACACTAATTAGATGTTGAAAGCATCAAAGACCTCAATGAGGTCCCACACCATGTCTTTTTAAGACTTCATTAGAGGGTTCTTAGTGGCATTCTGACCTCTAACTTATTGTATAAACAATTCACTATCCCCATAGACATGAAGCTGCTTGATCTTTTTCTTATGGGCCCAATAAAGGCCATGGATGAGACACTCATATTTTGTTGCATTATAAGAGAAAATAAATTAAAACCTATATGAAGACAAGTACTTATCATTTTAAGGGGAAATTAGCATGGAACCTACACCCACCCCATGTTTTCTCCTTGAGTCATAAAAAAAAACCTCCATAGATTGTTATAATCTTATTGAGGCCTTATGAGGGATGTCATAAGCTAGTATTCTTCATGTAAATAGAAAATACCCAAGTATCTTTCTTCAACACCTTCTAATGGGTCCACCAATTACTTATCATTCCAAAACTCATCTAGGAACATATTTGGTACCTCTTCTAGATGAGTGTTCAAATCCTACCCCATTGTAAATTCATCTTCATAAATGATGGTGTAATTGATGTTAGAACTATCTAAACCATAGGGCTATATATGAAATTTTTCAATTGACTCAGCCTTGATTGACACCTTAGTCCCATACCTTATCCTGAAGGCCATATAAGACTAGTTTTTTATAGGATAACCCTTATCTCCACTATGAATTCTCTAGATAATCATAGTGTAAAGTGAGGAGGTATGTCCAAGACCAATACATCTTGGGCTACAAAAACACTAGGTCAAGATTATAAGGTCATATTGAAGTCCCTGATTATATTAGTTAGTTTAGGAGAAGAACCATCAATTTATAGCACTCTTTTTTACTATGGCTCATATTTTAGACCAAGCTAATCAACTATCGACTTTGGCATCATTGAGGTATTAGCCCCATTATCTAATAGATAATTATGTACCAAAGAGTTACTAATGATTACTAAAATGTAGAAGAGATGAGGCTTGACTATTTTATTTGATTTCCCTTCCTCTATCCCTTTGGCTACATTAGTGAGAAATTCATTCACCTTGAGTGATGGCATGTATACAACATTTGTAACATTAACATTTGATAATCCCTCCTAAAGAATGCCCACTTGACCAGGCATGAAGATCATATCCCACATGGGCACACTCAAATTTGACTTTTTCATTTGTTTAATAATGTTGATGGTGAACAACCAACCTTTTATTATGCTTTGGGAGCCACCATTATTGTTTGTTAAACTTGTGAGCCTTGGGGAACAAAAAGATTCCTTTGGCTCTAATCTTTTAGAGGTACTAGGACCTTTAGAGTGATAGTAAGTTCCCTAGGCCTTTTCAATGAAGGAATAATGGTGGGAAGCTCTTTTATTTCTTCTTGGTTACCATAAATATACCTTATTATAAATCATTTGTTTACTACCACTAAACTATAGGTCTGGATAAAACTAGCTTGTGGGTTGGATGCATAACACTCCCTTTATTCATAGTTCATCATTATGGCATCCAAATAATTTGGTCCTTTATTAGACCCTTGACCCTATGGAGGTTCTTCTAGTCTATTCATCATAGGCACCTTTACATTTTGGTCCATGAGATCATGGTTGTTATTGAGGCCAACATACCCCCATTTTTTTGAAAATTGGGACCCTTAAGAAACCTTGAAGACTAAACATGAAAATATGGCATGATAAGATCATTCTTAGAAGTTGAATATCATCCACTTTTCCAAAATTAAGATTACTTATTATGTTTCACTTTAATTTTGGATAACATTGCTAATAAATGATCTTTATGGATTTTTAGTTGCAGGTTCCATGGTGTTTATTCCTAAGAAATTCATGTTCCAAAACCCTAGAAAAACCATCTATTCAAATTTTAATATTGGTAGGAGATAAATTGGTGGTAACCCTTTAAAATCCATTCTGGACCTAAGTATAAAATTCACGTTTTAAGCTTAGTCATTTTTTAAAACACAACTAGAGCTTAGTCTATAATTTTTGGTCCCCTTTATTTTTTCCCCCTTTTTAAGTTTTTATATAGGGATAATATTCATTTTTTAGGGTCCTTTTAAAATTTCTTAATTTGGTCCCTTTGAAATAAACCTTAGCCTAACATCTTAATCTTAAGGCCCCATTGTATTTATTAATACATATGTGACCTTAGTCTTAACACCTTAACCTAAGCTCTAGTTCCTCAAGTCTAATTTTATGTTAAACTCTTTAGCCTATGTTATAACCCTAAGGACCCATTGTATTTATTAATACAAATGAGACTTTAGCCTTAACACCTTAGCCTAAGTGTTTTTAAATCACCGTGGGTCCTTACTTGACTTCCTTATATCTCATAAATCCAAAGATCCTTGCTTTATCATGACATTTTTTTCAATGGAGTGAGGAAGGCCTAAGAATATACTTAAACATAATTCATCTTAAAATAATCCAATAGCATGAAGGCCCCAATAAATTTTCACCCTTAGCCTTTATCCAATAGTTCTCTCTTCATCATAAATACCTAATCAAATGGAGCAAAACATAGTTGAAAATTCAAAAGATTATAGAAGGCCTAGATGATCGACATATGACACCCTTACATTTGAGGAATAAAATAAAATATGCCATTCCTATTTAAATAACCAATCATAATCAAGATCCTAGATCATGTTCCTATAACTCTCACTTCATTATAGAACTTGATCTGATGGATCAAATTAAGTCTGAGATTTTGGGAAGCCTTGTGAAGGCACCAAGTGGCACTCTCACTTTGGGTCACAAGAATTTTTTGAACCTAAATTTGATGCTTGCATGACCATCATTTGACATTTTTAAAGACATATTTGACACCTACATGACCGTCAAGTTTAAGCCCATAAAATCATAAGCTTTACTAGCTTAGATTTGATGTTCATGTGACCATAATTTTATGTATATGAGAATGTATTTGATGTTTTAAAGGCCATGAAATTTAATTTAACAAATAATTATACCTAGGATCGAAGTACACTTCAACATATTGATAGAAATCTCATGAATTGCTTTGCAGATAAATGGAATCCCTTAAAAGATGCTCAAACATTGGAAATATTCAATATAAAAATATGTAAATGGTCTCATGGTCTAATTATATGTGAAATAAATGTAATCTAAGTCTATACTTTAAGGTCCCCATTATATTTTTTTCATATACCTTGAACCTCAAACTATAGAGTTAAACTAATTTTTATTTTAGAAGGACCTTTGTAACGTAGAGCTTAGACCAAAAATTTCTAACTAAAGGTTTTAGTATGTTTGTCAATACAATAAAATCATATTTTTTATTAGACCACTATATCATTCTTAAATCATTTGAGTATGTTTTATAGGCTTAGCATAAATATTTTATCCCAAAGTATACATTGTGTTGTTTAAACACAATGTAAACTTTATCTTAAAATATTTAACCATGGTGATAGTTATATGAATTTGGAAAAACTTAGGCATAGATTTCTTAGCCTAAGGTTTATTTCATGTCTAATATACACAAAATAAATCTTATCCTAAGGATTTTAAGCCTAAGTCCCACTTGAATAATATGTTAACATAAATCTCAAGCATCTTTTGTAGATCAATGGTTCAAGCTTCATGATGAGAAGATGATCCAATGGTGCAAGGACCCTAAATATATTTTAATGGAGTATCAAGAGCTCATGGGCTCAATGCATGGTGAAAGCACATTTAAGGTAAAATTTATAGGTAATCTAGTTTTTCACACTTCATCATGCTCCATGATTCAATGACACAAAAGTGCCAATGACTTTTCAAAGGCCTGTGAGCTCACCACATAGCCAATAATCATTCGACAAATGATTGATATAGGATATGAAACATAGGAATGCATGAAAGGATTCCAAGTGTCACAATAATGAGGTTATGTTTAGAATGGATTAAATCATAGACAAGGAACTAAATCACAATCAATGACTCATGCTAATCTAGGATTTCAATCCAAAGGAACAAAATAAAAGAAGGCTTTTTAAAATCCAATGATTAGTGCTGAATAAGAATTAATGAAAAATATTATGAAAGGTCCATATCGATTACATATAGATTCCATGCAAGTAGAAAAGGATAAAATAAGAGATCTTGTGGGATCAAAAACATGAAGTATAAAGGTAAAGGTCTAAATAAAATTTAAAGTACATATGAGCCAAAATATGGAAATATACTACCATTAAAGATCTAAAAACCTAAACCCTAAATAAAAGTAACCCAATTAAACTTAATTGGTTATAATTTGATCCAAAGAGAGTTTTATTGTGTTTGTAATCATAAGAAGAACTACTATAAATACCAATTTACAATCTAGTGTGAGTAATTTATAGAAGTAGAGACCATGGTATCTCAAGGTAGCAATTGAAGGAGGAGATAAATCTCTACCTATCACTAGATAACAAGGGGCATACCTTCAAATAAATTGAATTATATGTTTCCCCTAAATTCCCTAGGAATTAGGAATTGGTATGAAATATTCTTCATGGTAAAGGAGTTGAATCCCAACACAAAGGAGTAGAGAATTGCCACAGTGAGTCAAAGGCATTATGACTTGGTCATTGTTTAGATGACTAGCATTCACTACACCACCATAAAACCTAAGGTACTACATTTTATAGACATCCTTTTTCCAATCTTTATTGATTTTAGGGTAGCTAATGATTAGATCATCATGGAAGGGAGTTATAAAAGGATAGCTTTATAGTCTTTGAAAAGTATTATAAGCTCCCAATCCTCCACATAGACTTGTCCAAAATCAAGGAATGGACCTTCAAACATAACCTAGATACCATCCTTAGACCCTAGTTGCACCAAGGACCTCATATCTTCACAGAGTTTGAGGGTAATATCTTAATAGTTCTATTTAGGGAGGGCATCAATTTGATCACGACCCTATTAAAATGAGAAATGGGAGCCCCCTTAACTAGTTATGCAAACAAGATATGGGTCCCTTATGTGCATTTCATGGTGAAATAAAATCTCGCCCTCAAATTGGAGATTTGATTAGTCTCTTCCTCACCAATCAATTCACTACTATCAAAAGGAATACATCTAAATAATTTTATATGGTGTCATATTTGTTTAATGCCATTCTTGCCTCCATCAGCTTCTCTGGCATAAAGAATTGTTCTCTTGAGGGACAAACTACCATTTCCCACCATTACTCCAAATTACACATCTTTAAGTATAAGAAACATGCATTTTATTTGTGACTATTTCTACCCAGCCATAGTGGAGGCCATCACAGATGTTCCCATGCCTAGGCTTCATCCATTGATCAAGAAGTATATATAAATTATGGGTGACATTTGGTTCTACCCTAATTATATATATATCAAGATTGAGGGAGTCTTGTACTAGCTATACAAATTATGTGTATATGTTCTTAGAAATATAGCTAATTAAGAGATTGCCTCCCAACTCATCAAAAGAGTTGATGGAGTTTTTAAGGAAAATAGGAAGCGTCTTCTCCATCTTTTCCCTCTAATCATTGGAAGGACTACACTACAATACTAGGATCATGTTGAAACCATGTCCAAGCATAGGGACTCATTTAGGTTTAAAATTGATGAAATCAAAATGTGGGACCTAAAAATCATAGTAAGTAATCATTTAAAGGAGAAGAATCTACCCAAACCTGAGTATATGCATCAACTCAATGTTTATGAAACCATTTACATTAAGTCCAAGAACTATGAAGAGGTGTTAGCGAAGATCAAAGGGCACAACATCAAACTAGAGCACAAATTGATAAAGGATGATAATCCATCTAGAGAGGCATGGAAAATGTATCATATCCAATATCATTTTTTTATTGGATGATCTAGGACATCTTAAGAACAACCTCAAGTAGAGAAACCATGGCCTTAGGGGAAAATTATGCAAGGGAAAGATGATCAAGGTCATGGTAAGGAGAAAGTGGGAGAGGAAAAAATAGAAGAAAGACCTGGAGAGGGGCCCTCTTCTTCATCACTACCCCAAAGGCCACCATATCTTGTTGAGCACATAGATATAATTGACTTAGATCTAGATGAGACACTTGAGGGTGTCCTCAAGGAACTTGTAGAGGCATATATCATAGATGAGGAAGGGGAGTAGATGGAATATTCTCAAATCCAATCAAGAGATCTTAGAGAGGATAAAGGAAAACGTATTTCTCTTGAGATATTCCAAATATCTCCTAAGGAAAAGAGGAAAGTAGAAATGGCACTAGTCCCTTTTGGGCCAAAAAGATCAAGGTTGACTCTCACACACCCAACTAGTGAGATCAACCTATTTAGTGATGAATTACCCATTCATGGACTAGTCATTCTTGAATATTTTATTTATGGTAAATTGAAAAATATTCCTTCTCTCTCTCACTCATGGGAACTCATATATGTTGCCAATATATAAGTACATGATGACCTTAAGCCATAGATTAGGGCTATGGTAAAGGAATAGGAAGAAATAAAATTTTTGGTCCTCCATGAAAAAATAAAAAGAAAATGGATGCTCTAAGAGCATCGTGTAGCATAGGTGGAAATGTCCCAGATCCTCTAAAATTCATAGGGTCATCCACCATCATGTAGTTAAATCTAGATACAGTTAGATTGGAAAGGGTCACCACTAGGAAATTATGGTGGGCACTGAGGAATTGACCTTCCAAAATATGGAGCCTTTTGTGGGTTTAACCCTAGTGGGATGTCAATAACCTAGCAAGACTACTATCCATGAGGAGGACATTGAGTTCTTAATTGAGGCTCAATCAACTCAAGAAAAGGTTGGGGTCTAAGGGATGAAACAAAGAGTCCAAAATTTTGAAAGAGAAAAGGAGAACCTATAAACCCAGGATATTTTATCATTCCATGACACCATGATGGAAATTTTTGAGGCCTCATGCTTGTATATGCTTAATTCTTTGAGTTTAATAAAGCTAAGGTAGGATGCCCTAAGCCAACAAGGTGAAGTATCCAAGGAGTTAATGGAAGAATGGCAAAAGGAAGAGACCCAAATTAGGGATCTCATTAACATTATGATTAGGAATAAGATTATTAAGTTCAAAACTATTAACTTATCACATTTAAACAACATACTAGGAATAATAGTAGACAAGGTCCAAGGTTTAGGTACTTGGACAATAAATCTAAATTGAATTTTGGTAGATGATAAAGGATTGATCATTAAAATTAAGAATATCTTGGGAACAATGTTGGAAAATCCTAATAAGACCATTTCCCTTGGAATAATTGATGATGTTGAATTCAAACATAGGGTCACTTTGGTGATGTAGTCAATTAGAAGCAAAATCCAAGGCTAGTCTAGTAGGGATAATAGAAGAATTTTTGACATGATTTTCACAACTAAAGATAAAATTATAGAAGCAAGCAACATAAAGGAAGCCATGAACAAGGATGAAAGGGACTTAGATGAATTGGTTAATAAATAATAAGTATTCCTAATGAAGGTATTTTTGGACATGGAGCTCATCAAATAACAACATCAGAAGGTAATAGAGATTCTACAAAACCAACAAGGGGACCCTTCAGCAATGGGCCCACCTAGTAGCTAATATTCCTTATTATAAAAGGCATTTTAATATATAGAATATGACTATTATTTTGTAAGGCATATGATAATATATTAGAATATTTCCCTTAGTTTAGTCTAATTGTGAAAAACAAGTGTATTTTAGAACTTTTAAGGATAACTATAATTATCTTTTATACACGCACATATTGTAACTGACTGATGCACTACCTTATCTTTTTATAAAAGGCATGTATCATGATCTTGTAGAGAGAGAAAATTTTGTATACTTAAAGAAATTAATATAATAAAGGAGTTCTTCAAAGATTATCCATATTTTATATGTCAATTTCTAACATAGTTTTTCCCTTAATTACTAGTTTAGGTCTTGAATTTGAATAGTTTTTTTGAATTTTGGGTTGCATTTTCTAATCATAGGGTTTCTAATTTGTGCATATGATAGATTGATTAGAGGATGTTAGGTTTTTATTCACTTTAATTTATTCTATATTCAAATGTTAAAATGCTATTTGATTATAGTTATAAATATTTAAAAGTAGACCTGGTTCTTACTTGTGATTCTTTACATTATCCTTTGAAGTTTGCTTGATATATAGTGGAATATGAGTTTAGGATATTTTACATTGTATATTGGTTTGAATTCATACTCAATTACAATTTATTATTTGTCATGATATTTGAAAATAATATTAACAATCAATCATTATCCTTTCTACCTTACCCTTCTCTTTGATCCTTTGTTTACACTAGATCACTATAGTTTAAGCTTCGTTATAAATATCCACTCATATTAGTTTGTATATTAGGTCTAGGTCATAATTCACTAAGCATTAACATATATTTTTTTCAATTCAAAAATAATGGACCATGATGGCTCCCAACCATCATTCATTATAAATTTTTGAAACATTAATACATATCTCTACCACTATTTCACCACAAGTGACATCAAGTTTCCACAACCTACTACTCATGCTCTGAATTCATAAAATTATAAAATGAGAAGTGTTCTTTGAACACTAATAACCCATATTATGCATTTAGAAGCATCAACAATTCATTCTCTATTTGAGTTGTACCAAAAGTCAGTAGCTTGCTACCATTGATAATTGAAGGCTTGGATAAGGTCAATATTTGGTACCAAATGTTAACGAAAAGACTAGTTCCAAGGCATGGCACCCTCTATTTTTTGGGAAATAGTATTTTTAACTGAGACTAAGGAGTTGGAAGTACTAACAACATTAGGGTTGAATTTACTCTACCTATTGTAGTTATGTTATCCTTGCCCTTGGTTCTAACCTTGGCCCTAGTAGTTTCACTTATACAGAGGTCTGTTTGCTTGAAAATCCTACTACTAAGGCTGATATGAACTTTGATAAGGAATTTTTAAGGCCTATTTCCTTTTTAAATTTAATATCTCATTCCCCAAATATTGAAACATGATTTTGAGCTCTTAAAAGTTATTTTATTTTATTTAATTTCTAGATCCACTAGTATAAAATTTATCTTGCTTCAGTGTAGGGATTGCATTAGTTACCAATGTAGGGAAAACAACATCCAATGGAGGGATAGAAATGGGAGATGGTCTAATCTCAAGAAATAAGGGCATTACTGGTCAAAGTGTAAGTTTTCTAGCTTGAACTAGATAATTCTCTACCTTAATGACCACCTCATATGCACCTGGAAGTATATTTACTCCCATAGATTTGGTCATTACCAATATGTCACTATACAAAGCCTTTAAATAATATATGAATTAAAGTTAGGGGTTAGCCTAACTACGAGTGGGATTCTATCCCAATTTTTTTGGAACTTTGTGTTGAAGTCTTGCATGACTTCATAAGGAGCTCTTATAATTGTAGTTAGTTTTTCTACAGGTGACAAATGGTAACTCTTGTCCTCAAATATTTTACTAAGGCCTCCCCTAATTGGTATCATATTTCAATGGAATTTTTAGTAAGGCATTTATACAAATCTAGGGTCTTTCTTTTGAAATAGGTAGCTAGAAACCTAATAGTTATATTCTCCTCAATGACATTATTTATATTTCAAAAGTTTTATATGTTTATGAGGTGTTTATAGGTGTTATAGCTTATTATCCAATGTAATAGGTAACACTTTTGAGGGCTTAAACTAGGATAGAATCATAGTGATCAAGGGATAGAGAGATTTGGCCATTAAAAGCCACAAAATCTCTAGAGACTACCATGGTTATACAAGGGGGGAAAAAGGGTTCTCTTGCAAGCATAGGCCTTAGAAATGTCCTAGGTAATATGGATGAGAATTTGCAAATATTAATATCTTTTATGAATTTAATGTTAGTTAAACAAAGTCAAAAGGAATACCTTTTGAATCTGACCTTGTTGATCCTATTGCTTCTATACACAAGCATACTAAACACTAATTAAAGATAAGAGACTATCAAATATTTGATTCTATTTATTCAAAAGGTATTTCTTATAATATTTTATAGGGTTTAACCTTATCAAATGAGCACACTTATACAAGGGTATCGATGAGTATCCTTGTCCTAAAAATAAAATGCTACAATTTTCAAAAGATGAGAACCCATACAAATGGAATGAGACTAGGATATATATAAGAAGAGAGACCACTTGAAAGAATGGGTGAGCACACTATCAAAAAAAGAACACTTGTCTTGAGTCATTAAATGAACTTGGGCTTACACCTTTTTCTCTCCAATGGAAGTATTGCCAACTTTTTGATCAATTAGAACATCGTATATGGCTTGTTGAGTGAGAAGGTCCTCAAAGGCCATGAAGACACATTAAATACTCCTATCCATAGTTACCAATACTAGATACTTCTTTGATCCTTCACACCAAATCTTGCTTGAAGATAAAACATTGTGATCATGGACTTGAATGAAACATCATTTGGTGCCTTTAGGTGGTTGCTTGTCAAGAGAATGACCACGATGAAGATTGAATATCCTTTACATCAATTACACCTCTAATTTGTATTCATTATTGTATCATAGTTCTATCTATAAGTGGATAACCAATTCAAGATTATTGGTTTTCCTATAGTTTCTATATCAGTAAAGACCTATAGAAAATATAACACCTTTCTATATTATAACAGGTCCAAAAGACCCATCCTTCCTTTTTAGGAATCCAAACTTATATATACATACATGAATCCTCTTGAAATTTTTTAAAACTATTATAATAACAACTATTCTTGATAAAAATATGAACCATAGGTTCATATTTTAACCTTAATGGTGATACATACGTGTTCTTTGTATCCCACTACATTACTTCAACCATTCTATAGCTTTTGAATCAACTCCCATGGCATAAAAAGACCCTTTAGAACCTTATATTTCATGTTCAAAAATAACTTTCTAATCTTGATCAAGAATCATGGGCCTACCTTTAATCTAATTGGTTTCCAAACACTAACTTGGCTCATTGACAAGTTGACTCAACTCGTTCTATCAACTTTAATTTATATGAAGGACCATGGATCATCGATATCTTACCAAATTAATGCATACTTAACACTTGTCACACATACATTCAACTTTGAGATTCATTGAATCTTTTATCTATGCTCACCATCAGATCCAAATGTATGATGCAACATAGACCATCAATTTATCGAGACCCATTGTTTGAAAAACAACAACTAGTTCATAGACTTAAATTTGATGCCCTCACTCATATTGAATGACACTCAAATGACCATAATTGATGGCTGTGCGACCATCAAATTTAAGCTTAGTAGGGTTGTCTCCTTTTGTCCTTAATTTTTACATTGGCATGGATGTCTCACATTTTAGGTCTATTTTCAAAGGCTCATAACTTGAAGAGTATAAGTCCCAAAAGCCTCAAATATTTAGGAGATGCTCCTAAGGTTAAGCAGGACAAACCCATTAATCTAATGGTCTCATTACCTTTACAAGTGAATATATTAAAGGTAAAAGATGACTAATCCATATATTTTCCATGTGATGTCCTAGCAATGATCGATCTTTTTTGGCTAAGTATGGGAAATATAGAAAAAAAATTGAAGAGCTAACTTTTCACATGCATAACTTTATTTACACTTTGGTGGAGGACCTATAATTTGGTTCATATGATCTTGGCATAAAATCAAACAAACCCATATGACCAATGCTTCTTGACTTGTCCACTTGTGTGATATCTTGCTCCAATAAACTACCTACTTGTGTTTTCTACATGCTTCATCAAATCATGCAAGAAGTTTCTATATGGGACAAAAATGGCCAATAGGAGCATTTATAATAGATCTGAATAAGTGTGATTTTCATTAGTATAAAGTAATAGTGTCATCATTTCTTGTTTCGATAATGGAATGATAAAATTTATATTAATATTAATACTCATTTGGGTAGTATTTAGGATTACTTAATCAATTTCCTTGCTTATGATATAATCTTGTTCACTAGTGGTTTTAATTCATTAATGTGTGCACTAACCATGAAATGTAATTATCAATATATCATAACTTTTATGTTATGGCTTGCGAACAAGGATGAGGAAATAAGTTAGTGGTCTTTAAATAGGAAGTGAAGGTATGAATTTTCTTGTTTATGAAAGTTATAACCGCATTGTTAGATGTTTTACACAATATTTTATAATAAGTAGATAAATTTTTATTTAATATCATTATTTTCATTTATGTTTGGAAAATTTACTAGTGTAAATGGTGCATCATATATTATTCTAGTGAAAATAATTCATGATATATCATATTTGAGTAAATATTCAATTAATTGGTTATAACATTGTATAATAATTTACCTTAATAGTGATATGATGTGGATTTTATGATTGAGAGGTGGATGTATTTGATTTTAAAAAAAACTAAATATTATAACATATATTTTAGATATGATTATTTTAAAAGGGATGTTGGAAATTTAGAGATTGAAATAAAAGACTGACATATTATTGTACCTATTACACTTGATCCAATCATAAAATAGAACTTAACTAATTCTAAGTCTCTTTAGCTAAATTTGTTAAGAATATGACTGTTAAGAGTATATATATCAATATTTATAAGGGTGTAGTTACAGAGTTATACATCTTGAGCGCCATACTCAATATAGAATAAAATACTTCCTTATAGAGTCATATCAATGTGAATTAACATAGATAAGTAAGAAATATCTAATTTATAAATGTTTCCTATTGTTATATGTGTCAATAATGAAAAAAATAGAGAAACTATTTTGTGTCATTCAGTATTAGAGTGTGTACTCTCACACTCT
Organism: Torreya grandis; assembly: GCA_037957365.1. Lineage (NCBI taxonomy): Eukaryota > Viridiplantae > Streptophyta > Pinopsida > Cupressales > Taxaceae > Torreya > Torreya grandis. The sequence continues at coordinate 2,653,403 of JARHVA010002265.1, forward strand.
ATTTTTATTTATCCTTTTGAAAAAATAAAAATTAGGCTATTAAAATTATAAAGTGTATCAAACTCAAAATTCAACACCAAAATAAAATGGAAGTCAAAAATATAAAATTAAATATAAATTATCTCATCATGCCTATCATAATTTCAAGGAATTGATAAAAGTTCCTTAAGTTCCTTAGGTTCTTTAGTTGCTCGATAAGCCAACACATCAGACTAGGTATAGAGGTACCTTGGGTTTTGTTTCTTCATAATAGTCCAAATAAGACTAAATAGAAAATAATAAACCTCTAAGTAAAAAATAAAATAAAAAAGTTTCATAGGTTCCTTGAAAACTTGAAAGTCATGTTTTGGTCTTAGAACACTTGATGTTCTAGGTGCCTTGAGCCTACAATACCTAAACAAGTGAAAAGAGTGAGTGTAAAGGTAAATTTGAGAAAAGAAAATAAAAAAATGTTATGTTTACATGGGTGCATAAGTTTAAACCTCTATTTTGCATCATAAAGACAAAAATATGAATGCAAATTCTTATTCATAGTGTCAAAACTAAAGAGACCTTAAAACTTAAATAATATAATAATGGTTTGAATCTTACATAAAGAGTAATATTTATCTAAATGTTATGAAAAATGGATGGAAAGAATGAATTCAAAATTTATGCCTTTTATGTCATCTATTAAATTAAATTTTGTATTTATTGTTTAATATTTTGAGCTATAAATTCACATTAAACTAAAGGTAATGACCATAAAAAAATCTCTAATTGGATAAGCAAGTTATATTGCACATCACAAAGTAATAATGACACTTTTAATGTGAAGTAAAGATTTGGTGAGATTACAAGCCTTGGATGGTCTATATTTTACTCTTCACCATATTATAGAACTATGGGTAAATATCTCATAATACATTAGATTCCTCGATAAAGAGTGATTCTCTAATTCTACTTAAATTACATAAATATTAGATCAAAATGTCACCAAATAAAGTGTTTTGATCATGAAATTTATGATGGTAGAAAATTATCAACTTACATTTTTAAATTCAATAATAAAATATTTTAATTCCTTGGTGTCTTATCTTCCTTCACCCACAAAATTTCACAATGACTAATGCATTTATCTATTATTTTTCAATCATTACCTCCTAAAGTGCCTAATACATCTCCTTCATTTGAAACACATGTAATCTCACTTAAATTTTTGTCTCTTCCTAAATTCCTATCCATTAAAGCATCATGTTTTTCATGATTATGTTGTTTAACCCTCATTATTTGAAAAGAGTAACAAGTCAAATAGTCTGATAAATTTGTAAACTTCTCACTTATGTTTCAAGATCTCCAGAAGTGCCTTTGAACCCCACATATAAAATATGAACCATTTTCAATCACTTCTGATACCAAAAAATGTTTATAATAAAATGTTTTAATAAAGTGTTATTTAGTTAATGGGCATTGTTTTATCTATATCTTGTACAATCTAAATCCATTTCAACTCTAGTTTAAAACATTGTTAATCTTATTCAAAAAGCCAACATAAATTAGGAAAATTTTCTCCTTAAAATTTAAAATAAAATAAAATAACTTTATTGTGATTCCTCAAATAGATAATTAAATAATCAAGTGTGAAACACTATCAAATCAATTGACTTATCTTGACAACACTTGTTCATAGCCCATATGATTGAGATAAAAAAATTGATTCCAATTGGATAGATCAAGAAATATGAGTGTTTAATACACACTATTTATATGGATAAATAGTTTTAAGGCACTTATTACTAAATAAACTATAATTTATCTTGTATTCCAAAAAGGAATGTTGGTGTAAGGAGGTATTTATAGGTCTAACAACTCTCACTATATTGTTTCTTTTCTCTAGACTTATAACCTTTCTAATATATATGTCTATTATTTTCAAATGGGATAGACTAAATATTAGAGATGAATTATATTAAATAGAATTAAAGGAATTAATTAATATACTAAAATATCAAGTATCAGGTTCTATAACATATTGCATCTTTTTTTAATGAAAATTCAACATACTAGTTCAATTAGCCTTATTTTAGGCCTAAAAATAATTATAAAAATTATAGTTATTGATATATTATATTTTATGGAATTTTATGACTTAAAATTAATTTTATTATTATAATAACATAATTTTTAACCTAACCACAAATTTACATAATGATCTAATGATTATTTATAAGATATTCAACTTTTGGTGAATTAAACCCTCAACTAAAAATAACCCCACAAGTTTGCAAAACACAATCCTCTATATCTTTATTTGTATGACACACAAAAAATTTGAACCAATTTTATTTTTCAAATGATATATTATAGTATTTATATACAAAATTTTAGGTCACTTAGCTAAGTCATTCACAATTTATGGCAATTTTTCTAGGTGAAACCTTGTCCTAGAGTTTAAGACCAAATTATAGACCCAAGAGCACTAAAATTGGTGATATTGAGTTTTAAGGATGTTCAAAGGATTATTACACTTTTAATAGGATATTAAAAACATCATATTACTTTTTTCATCATTAAATATGTTAAACTTGTCCCTTTTGTATGAATGTAACACCCAAATATTAAGAAATATGGTGTTTAAACCTCTATCAAGGAAGCAATTAGTATAAAACCATGTATAAAGGTTTTTAAATAATAAATTAAAAAACTTAAACCTATAAATATAACATATATTAAATTAATAACACAATAAAAATATAATTAACTTCATATACAGACTTGCAACTCTCCTTTGACCAACCTCTATATAAACCTATTAATTTTGATTTTTTTTCTTTCTTGAGATATTTTCTTATATTAATACATTATATTCCTCATTTTTTTATGTTTTAATTTCTATCACCTTGTAACTATGTTCCTAATCTTAGTTTCATACACAATATTTTCTCAACTATATAAGAATTTTTGTAGAACGTGTAAGCTTTAACAAACCTCCTGCATTCCATATACTTTGTTTATGTTTTAGGATATATTTCAACTAGGTAAAAGACTAACATATAATTATGACACATTTTCATACCATTAATACAAATTACATGATGATAAATCCCTTTCCATATGCTAAAAAATAACAAACTCATCAAAAACCTTGTAAACTAATTAAAAAAATTGAATTTCATGTTTTTGGTGAGAAAACCAAAAACACCTCTAAAACAACTAAAAATGACAAATGAATATTTTAAAACATTAATATTTATAAATAATGACCTATTAAACCTTATAATACCAAAAACATGGACAATTTGGTTATTTAAAAACATGCACTTTGCATTAGACTACCAAGTAACAAAAGAATTATTCATGAGCTCCTACTCATGAGGTCTTTATTGTTTATCCTGTACCTATCATTATCAACTATAGATTATTATTATGGATCTTCTTTTTGTTGAAAATATTGTCATTGATGTCAAAGATTTAGTATTATTGGTGATAAAGGCCCCATTGCATTTAATGTTGTTTATCTTGGCTAATATGAGTTAATATTTATTTAATATTAATGAATATATTTTTGGTTGCATATGAGACAAAATAAGGGCCCATGGAGAAGTCGAAGAGTCACAGGATAAAGACAAAAGAAGGATGGGATGAATTTTCCCATGAAGAGTCATCTTGGGGAATACCAAGAGTCACCAAGTGAAGACAAAAGAGTAGAGGGCGAATTTCTCATGAAGGGACACTTTGAGGAATACGAAAAGTCACCAAAGATAAGAACAAAAGTGGGAAAGACATTTTTGGTCATGAAGGGTCACCACATGACTTTTCAAATGCTTGGATATGAAGGGTCATCCAAGATTGGCACCATTTTCCATGAGGATTGAAGCGTCACAAATGGGGAAGGCCAAAGGTCATTTTGAAAGTTATAAATAAAGGCTTGAGTAGCCATTTGTAATGTGGATGTGAGAGGTTGATTTGATAGTGTAATATCTAGCTTAGAAGAGCAATTGTGAGAGATGGATATGATTTGTATTTTTTATATCTAGCTTAGAAGAGCAAAGGTGAGAGAGAGGAAGGAGATGTTGTATTGATCTATCATTTGTTGAGATAGCAACATTGAGAGATAGGTGTGTGGTATACATAAAGGGGTTGGTGCTCCTGTGGGTTGGTGCTCACAAATTGTCACTGAGTTGGTGCTTGGCAAAGGGGTTAGTGCTCCTATGGATTGGTGCTCATGAATTGTTTTTGGGTTGGTGCTCGGCAAAGGGGTTGGTGCTCCTGTGGGTTGGTGCTCACGAATAGGTGCTGGGTTGGTGCTCGAAAAAGGGGTTAGAAGCTCTTATGGGTTGGTGCTCGTGAATTATAGCTGAGGTTTGTACTTGGAAAATGGGTATGGTGCTCATGTGGGGTTGTTCTCATGAATATATTTGAGAATGATTCTCCATGGTTTTTTCCACATTGGGTTTCCACATTATATCTGGTGTCTCTCTCTTGTGTGTTGTTTATTGTTTGAGTTGTGTTGCATATCTTGAATGTTTGATTAAGTGGAATTTGATAAAGGGAAAGTTTTATAAGATATATAATATACTGATTCACCCCCCCCTCTCTCAGTATATTTCATGCTTAACAATTGGTATCAAAGTAGGTTCCTTCAGAAAGGGTTTAACAACTTGAAGGTAGATCAAAGGAAAAGCACAGATGGCCAATCAGCTAAAGAAGGAGAATCAAGAATTGAAATCTGTGGTTGAAGATCTTAAGGAAAAGGTGTGGATCTTGGATTCTAAGTTGGCTATATAAGTAAAAGAAAATAAGATATTTATTGAGGATCTTACGAATCTGTTATAGGTTGCAACTTCAATTTTAACATCAAAAGAAGAAGAGTGTAATCATTTGAAGGATGAGTTAAGTTCTTTAAAGGATAATCATGAGAAGCTTATAATCAAGGTCGAGAAAGATCATGAAATATCAGTCTAAGGAAAGAAGGATGCAGGTTTTGCAGGCAAATCAAAGAAGCCAATCAGGCAGCCCAATGCTTTCAAGTTTTCAAATTCTTTTCATGGCCATTGTTTTGTTTGTCATCATGTTGGTCATAGGGCAAGAGATTGTATGAGGAGAAGCAATCAGTCAAAGGGAGATCTTAGTCATGTTCAAGAAAAAGGTATGAGAAATATTGTTTGATTTTGTTGTCATGAGGTTGGACATATTGCTAGATTATGCAAAAATAAAGTAAAGAGATATTCAAAGTATGTCAAAGGTTACAGAGACCCTAGAAAATATGAGAAAAGACAAATTCAGGTTTGGAGACCTAAAATAGTAAAGGTTGATCATATTGAGGTTAAGAGTGAAAATGAATTACTTACTATAGTAGGTAAAGAATCAGATAAGAAGGATTGTAAAGAATCTCTTGTTACATTTGAGCATGAGCTTTGCCAAGATAAGATAGTTGCAAAAGTTGAGAAAAAGAAGAACATCATAAATGATAAGGTTAGTAAGTCAAAAAGGTTAGACATGCTTAAACGGATTCTAAAAGAAAAACACAAGATCAAGGAAGAAACAGAGGAGATGTGGGAATCTCCTGAGATTTATTTCTAAGAACTCTATTATGTGGGGTGTCTCTTCTAGGCTTCAAGGAGACACTTCTAAAAATTGAAGCATGGTGGATGATATTGGGTCTTGGTTATGTTTCATGACAAGAAGGTGATTTGGCAAAATTAATTTGTATATATTTTGAGGGAATATATTTTTGAAGAAAATTTTGCATCAGTATTATGATTTGAGGCTATTAGAATGATTCTTGCATATGCAGTGTTTCAAATGATTATGGTCATAAGAAATTAGAATTTTGAAAAAGAGATAATAGTGTTAGAGAGAAAGAAAAGGATACTCATGTAGATTCAATCAAGAAGGATCAAAGTTTCAAAGCTCCATTCATCAGGAAGAAGGTTCAGTCATGTTCATGGCAGAAGAAACAACCTGAAGATTCTATGTTGGTGCAAACAGCTTTGCATGTAAGAGATAAAGATCAACCATGGTTTGTTGATAGTAGATGTTTGAGGCATATGACAAGAGATAAGACTAAAGAAGATCAATGGTGGTACAGTGAGATTTGGAGATAAAACCACTGCCAAGATAGCTAGAAAAGGTACTTTATTTTTGGATAATGGTAGAACCAAGACTAAGAATTTTTTTATAAGCATAATCTATTGAGTGTAAGGCAAATATGTGATCAAGGATACACCTTAAAGTTTCATATATAATGAAATATTCAAATGAGTTGATTGAAAATTCTCAAAAGGACAGGTAAAGATTTATATGCATTATCAGATATCTTCTCAAAGATCGGTGAGAGGAGTTAGGAGTAATTTCTATTACTTCCTGCCATTGATGTTCAACATCAAGTGAGGGGGAGCTAAGTGTTAGCTCTAGGTAGGCCCTTTGCCATTGATGTCAAAGGGGGAAAATAATAGGTACAGGTATAGGTGTAGAAAATAGGTACAAGGAATAGGTATAGGTTGCTACAGTAAGGGGGAGTTACTGTGTGTTATTAGATGATGGTATGTGCAGGTGATAGGATGTGGCAGTTTTAGGATTGAGGTTGCCATCAATGATAAAGGGGGAGATTGTTGGAAATATTGTCATTGATGTCAAAGGTTTAGTATTATTGGTGATAAAGGCCCCATTGCATTTAATGTTGTTTATTTTGGCTAATATGAGTTAATATTTATTTAATATTAATGAATATATTTTTGGTTGCATATGAGACAAAATAAGGGCCCATGGAGAAGTTGAAGAGTCACAGGATAAAGACAAAAGAAGGATGGGATTAATTTTCCCATGAAGAGTCATCTTGGGGAATACCAAGAGTCAGCAAGTGAAGACAAAAGAGTAAAGGACGAATTTCTCATGAAGGGACACTTTGAGGAATATGACAAGTCACCAAAGATAAGGACAAAAGTGGGAAAGACGTTTTTGGTCATGAAGGGTCACCACATGACTTTTCAAATGCTTGGATATGAAGGGTCATCTAAGATTGGCACCATTTTCCATGAGGATTGAAGGGTCAAAAAGGGTGAAGGCCAAAGGTCATTTGGAAAGCTATAAATAAAGGCTTGAGTAGCCATTTGTAATGTGGATGTGAGAGATTGATTTGATATTGTAATATCTAGCTTAGAAGAGCAATTGTGAGAGATGAATATGATTTGTATTTGTTATATCTAGCTTAGAAGATCAAAGGTGAGAGAGAGGAAGGAGATGTTGTATTGATCTATCATTTGTTGAGATATCAACATTGAGAGATAGGTGTGTGGTATACACAAAGGGGTTGGTGCTCCTGTGGGTTGGTGCTCATGAATTGTTGCTGAGTTGGTGCTTGGTAAAGGGGTTGGTGCTCAAAAATTGTTGCTAGGTTGGTGCTCGACAAAGGGGTTGGTGCTCCTATGGGTTGGTGCTCACGAATAGGTGCTGGGTTGGTGCTCGGGAAAGGGGTTTGAAGCTCATGTGGGTTGGTGCTCATGAATTGTATCTAAGGTTTGTACTTGGCAAAGGAGTATGGTGCTCATGTGGGGTTGTTCTCATGAATATATTTGAGATTGATTCTCTATGGTTTTTCCCACATTAGGTTTCCACATTATATCTGGTGTCTCTCTCTTGTATGATGTTTATTGTTTGAGTTTTATTTTATATCTTGAATGTTTGATTAAGTCAAATTTGATAAAGGGAAAGTTTTATAAGATATATAATATACTTATTCACCCCCCCTCTCAGTATATTTCATGCTTAACACTTTTTTCTTCAACATTATTCCTTTATTTTTTATTCATACCTTCCTATATTCTAAAGCCTTCTTAGGATGAATAGTACTTGATGTAGACCTCCATTGTCTTCAAATGTATATCATCCTAACTGTACATTACTATATTTACTTTGAAAATTGAATTTTGTTTGGATAGAATTCCTCTATGTTAATTCACCAAAAGGTTGAATTTTAAAAATTTAAACTTGATCTCCACATAAGTGTATAAATTCCCTCTCCCTTTCTTTATATTTTCCTTATGATGGACTACCTATAAGGCTGAATTACTACCTTCATTCATATTATGCCTTTCATTTTCATTTTCTTAGTATTTTCCTTTGTTATACCTACACATGGAGTGAAAAAATTAAATATATCAGAATGTTAATTATGATTTTTATTCCATTCTCATCAACTATGAATATTGTTTTCTCTTTATGTATATCATCTTGTACTTGTATCTCTTCTTTTTACTCCTCATTATAAACTTCTATCTCTTCTTTCATATTTATGTTATTCTGAATGAAGACTCTTTCCTCTATGGATTATTTTCATCATTATTTATTTTAACTATTTTTAACATAATTTATGAGTTCTTCATTGTTCTCCTTCAAGACAACTTCCTTCTCTTCATTTACTAGTTACTCAATTGGCAATTTGCTTCCCCTATTACCTTCCAAGTTAATATCTCTTACCAAACTAAATTTTTCAATGAAATAGTTAAGATGAAGTATGCTTATTATTAAATACATATCAATTGAAAATTTATTAACCACCTTATTCACTTACTCATTTAATAAAGTTTAAGTTTCTAAGGAAAAATTAGTTACCTTAGTAGTTGTAGCAACTGTCTTTGGATTAGTAAATAATACATCACCTACCTCTTTTTTATTATCCTATTGTAAAAAAATCATTTTAACTTGTTAGTAACACCTTAGCATTGTGTTCCATTACTATAGTGTCATATTTTAATTCTATGAGTGTGTGTTACTTTTCATCTTTCTTGAAATTATAAGTATTGTTTCTCCCATCATGTGTGGATTTATTGTAAAATTTCCAATGTATACACATTATGACATGGTAGACATCCATGGGCATGACATCACATAACACTTCATCTTTGTATCTTCTTATTTGTAACCCCACTTTACATTGCACATTTACCAATAATTTATGTCCCTTTTATATCTAGGACACCTTATAAGGATTAGAGTGTCTTAATTTTTTTAATTCTAAGTTGTCAACCATTTCAAAAGATACTAGGTTATTAGTACTTACACTATCTATAATGACATTGAAGCACTTATATTTTGACTTGGAGGTGGTTCTAAACAATGTTTTTCTATGTGTATGCTCATTAATCTCCTTGTTGTGCTTTAGTAACACTCTCTTCATGAGAAAAGACTTTGCAACTTCAAGTGAATCTTCATGATAATGTGATCCCACAATCTCCTCATCATCTTGTATAATTTGAGAATTAGCTTGACTTGTATAAGGATTATTTAAACATTCATAATATCTATGCCCATATTTGTTTCATATAAAACACTTAACCTAAAATCCTCCTAAATTTATGCCTCTTTCATATGGTCTTATACCTCTAAATGAGTAACCTCCTCTTGTAGTTTGACCTTGATTTTATGATCTACTTTCTCCATCATGTACCTGCAATTTATTTCTACACACATGGTCTCCTTTATCTTTAGAATTTACTCATCTACTTTTTGAATATTGACTTTGTTTTCATCACAATTTATCCTCTACCTTGAGGGAAAATTGATATGCCTTTTCAACTGATCTAGATGATAGAAGGCTGATTTCATCTATGATGTTGAACCTTAATCCATTGCCGTACCTATCCACTTTTTAATCATCTTATTATATATTTCATGCTTTGATGGTTAGCTTGTATAACTCCTCTATATAGTCCTTGACTATCCTCTCATTTTTCTTATAATTTTATAGATTCTTAAATAAGTTGGCTTGATAGTCCTTTGGAATGAACTTACCCTTTGTTTGGCCATCATTATTCCCTTTCCTTATTCTCTCATCTTGCACTCCACCTGACCATAGGGATGCATGACCTTTCAATCTTATCATGGTGAAATTCACCTTCTTATCATCATCTACATTTTCATACTCAAAATATTTATCCATGCCACAAATCTAGTCAACTAGCTTCTCCACAGTCAAGATACATTCATACATAGGTATCTCTATATTAGGTTTAAAAATACCCCCCATGACTATTTTTATTAGTCTCACATTTTTCCTCTCTTCTTATTTTTGTGTTTCCCCTTCTTGAGGCTCTTCCTCTTCTCTATCACTAATATATCTTATCTCAATTCCTAATCTTTGTGCAAGCTCGATGTCCTACAACATTTCTTGAATATTCCTAATTTATTCAAGAAACACTACTTAGGTAGGCTACTTCCTCTGACATCCTCTATCTTTTCTCTCACTACCATATTTACAAGCTTCTTTCATAGTTTATAAATCAAATATTGAGATATTTTCAACTTCAAAAAACCTAACTAAGCTTTGATACCATTATATATACCCATTTTGGTATAAGTACACATATTTATAGTCCTCATATATGTATATACATTTTTACTAATAATTAGACATCTAGTGATGTGGTGTATCATGGACCTCTTCAGTTCCATATTATTTCTCTTTATTTAATCACACCTTGGGTATGTGTGCTATGTTTATTTATCTTAATCCAATGTATAACATAGATCCCTACCTATTTTTTTAATATGTTTTATCCTCTAGAAAATTGTGTCCATCCTAGACACTAGAATTGGCATTAGTGTCTAGAATTGATGCAACTATCTAGACTTATCATTTTATCTTTTTACATATCTTTCACTTTGTGACCATTTTAGACCCAATTTACCCATCCTATGGTCAAATTTTCACATGTCACTAGGTTCTAATTGAAATTTAGAAGGTTTTTATATATACAATGGCTATGGTATAATTAATACACCTTACAATTTGATAATTTAACTCTATAATAAAAAATTACTATCTATTTCAAGCAATCAAATTTCTCTATATCACTAAATTAATTATTTGAAACATTCAAAAGGTCAAATATACTATTACACCACTCATACCAAGGGTTAATAAGAGAAATATCATATATTCATACTATTACAATTCCAAACACATGCATAGGAGGGAAAACTACATGTGAGTCTGAGGCCCTCTTAGGAGTATTGGCTATGTAGGCAACACTTAGCAATAACATAGTTTCTAGGGCTAGCTCAACTCATGTTACTAAACCCTTTTACTAGGTTTAAAGATGTAAAAATACAAAATAACTAAGGTTTTTTATTATCTTTATTTCATATACAAGTAGACAAAAGTTTAGCTATAGAATGAGTACATAGGGATCAATGTAGGTCTATTATAAAATTGAGGTCACTCCTATGTATATCTCTCATTGGACACTAGTGTCAGATATGTACATAAGCATTAATGTTAATGCTATAGATGGACACAACTATCCAAAATTCAAAAATAGATATAATACATAATGAAAAAAGTATAGATCTCTAGCACATCCCTATGATGATTCTTGACCATTTACATGATCCAAAATAGAATAATAAGATTACTTGTATTTATTACACATGCTAAATTAAATAAATCTATCTTATTAACTATATTTTAAGTATAAATATGAATATTGTCATTCCTTTTAAACAACTTTAATTTTTTGTGTAATTATCTTATAACACTCCAAAATAATTAAGAAATTTGGTGAACGTGTCCTTTGTTTATTGAACCCAAAACCCTAGTTTGCATGTAGGATTTTTTCCTTCTTCGTGAATTTCATTTCTGAATTTTGTATTTTATTTTCAAATCTGATTTTTTCTTATGTAGGATTAGTTTAGTAATTTTAAATTTCTTTATTGCTTTCACCCTTGTGGTTGTGTATTTCCTAATTTTATTAAAGGCTCAACTTCTTATGGACTTCCTACTTTATGGCAATCAAAGGGACCCTCGAAAAAAAAAGCCTCATTCTTTGGGTAGTTAGTTTAATGTGCCTAATGGTCAATTTATTTCATATGATGATCTTATGGACCAACAAAAATGAGCTCAAATCCCTTCTTTTGCTTATAACTATGAAAATGAAATAACTAATGATGCAAATGCAAATATAAATTACCAAGCTAATGATATCAACATTAGACTTATGAATTTAAAAGTAACAATATCCCTATTGACTATGATAACTCTACTTTTCCTTTGATTTACAATGATGAATATTTTCAAGAACCAACAGACCTTAAAATGACAATATTCCTAATGTTGAAATTCTAATTATTGCATTTCCACCTTCCTTAGTTATCTCAACAACCAAGTGTGACTCTCCCCTTTATAATGTTGAAATAATTAAAAAGGAAATTCGAAGCTAATGTTAAGTAGAAGAATATATAATATACCTTAAAAACCATGATATTGTCCTTGTTTGACTTCTACACCTATTCTAACAAAGGAAACTGCATGAATTAATTATGAGGAATAGAAAAAAAATAATAACATCAAATTTATTGCTTTGGAACAAGGTGAATCAATCATGACTCCTAAATTTTTGAGCTCACTTTTCTAATTTTTTTAGTTTTTGCCCTTGACTAGCCATTTACTAGTTCTCTGATCAAGTCTCATCATGTAGTACATGAATAGCCAGTAAGTTGGTTTTCTAATCATGACTGTCAATAATGTCCCTAAGTATTTTCATTATTATTTTTTTTATTTTTATTTTTTTACTTTTTTTTTTAATTTTTTAAATTTTTAAATTTTTAAATTTTTTAAATTTTTAAATTTTTAAATTTTTTTTAATTTTTAATTTTTTTAATTTTTTAATTTTTTTAATTTTTAATTTTTATATTTTTTATATTTTTGAATTTTTAGAGAAGAGGTGGATCCTCTTCCTTTCTTAGGATTGGTGTAGTACTCAACTTTTCCTTGATGGTTTTAAAAGCTTATTGACAATCTAAATTCTATAAAAAATCACTCTTTTTTATCAACAAAGCAAACATTAGAGCACCAATCTAATGAAATATTTTCTAAACCTTTTTCAGTATCTTGCATGGCCTAAGAAGCTCTTGATATTAGTCTAATTTTAAGAAATAGCTAAGTTCTTAATGACTTCAAAAATTTTGGATCTATTTGGATTCTTTTTACAAAAATATGATCTACCATGATCAAACACTTCTCATGACTTAAGGACAAATGGTGATCCTCACATATTTTTAGTAATTTTATAATATTTCTCAAAATTTCATCAAATGACTCTCCGTGAATAGTAAAATCATCCATGTAAACCTCCACACAATCATTGGTCAAATTTGAATATATGGCTAGGACTGTTCATTGGAAAGTGGTAGGTATATTGTATAAACCAAAGGGAAAGACCTTATACGTAAATGTCCCCCATGGATAAGTAAAAGTTGTTTTGTCTTGGTCTTTAGATGCCACTTGTATCTTTTTGTACCCACTAAATCCATCGATGAAATAAAAATATATTTTCTATACCAAGTTATCAAGTACCTGGTAAATAAAGGGTAAACAAAAAATCTCTCATGGTTATTTTATTCAATTACCTATAGTCTATACATATTCTCAATTTAAAATTTTTCTTAGGAATAATAACCAAAGGAGAGACCCATTGGCTATCAGAAATAGATAAATTAATCCCACTTCTATAAACTTTTCAATTTTAGTTTTCATAATGTCTATTAAGACGAGATTAATTCTTCTTTGAGGTTGCCTTATTGTTTTAATGCTTTATATGTAGATATGGTGTGTTAATACACTTGGATGTATTCCTTTCATGTATATATTCCAAAGTAAAGGCTTGATTATGATCTCTAAGTACATCAAAAACTTTCACTTCTTGATTATCTATCAAACAACTACTTATGTTGAGTGTCTTCCCTGGTGATATTATGATTTGCTTAGTTCTTGGATGGGAAGAACTTATTTGTTTGAATTCACTCATAAGATATTTAAGAAGACAATGATTTGGTAACAATGTATGTAATGTGATAGTATATTTGACAAATTTATCTCCCATAGAAATCACTCCATTTAAAGGACAAAGGAAGGTTGTTAATAATAAATTATGGCCTTCATGTGCCCAATACATAACATTGTGTTGAATGTATTAATGGTCGTACAACATGTTGAAAGAGATGAAAAAGGTTAGATGATCATAAGGATAGTAAATATCATCATGAGAGGATCTTCTATCAAAATTCATAGTTACACTATCAAGATCTATAGCTAGACTATCAAGATTAATAGTTGGACTATAAAGATCCATAGCAGTTCTAATACTTATTAATAAATCATCCTCTACTTCTTTCACATAATCAATGATTATGACCATAGCTACAGATGAGACACTCTTACATTTTTCTTCAGGTTGATCTACCCAAAACTATTTGATAGGATTGGTTTATTGTTCAGAAGATGGATATAAAGAAATACATTTTACTTTAGGACCATTTGAGATAGTCATATTCCCTGATCTACAATCATTCAATGTTGATATATTTGCTAACCAAGGTTTTCTTAGAGTCAATTTGTATCCAATTTTATTAACAAGGTTGGGTCATCATCCATTTTTATGGTATCTATTCTTGGGTGACCCATTATGGTGGTACTACCCATACCTATGGAGGTGCATGCCATTATGGAAAAGGAATCCTTAAGCCAAATTATTGTGGTTGGTTTTAATGAAAGGTATTTCCTTGTCTCTAAACATAGTCAATTTATTATATATTCTATGAATTCTATTTGAACTAGTTCTTAAGATTAGGAAGGTGACTAAAATTATTTGTGTCATGATCTTGAGCATCACATTTTCTATAGATTTTTGTTTTATCTAGAGGACAGTCCCTGAGTGCATGTTTTAATATAAACTTTAGATAATAGATTACTAGTGGTTAAGTGTTAGATTTAACCTTATCTTTCAATCCATCTAATTTTTAATTTAATTGAAATTTTATGTCTATTTTGAAGTTTTCTAGTTCTTTCATGAGTTGGCTTACATCACTAGATTTCCCTAGTTTCCCTCTTCTACTACTGGGTTTTGTCCTAGAGTAGTTGGTACATAAACATGTGATCTCTTGGAATTATAGTTTATTAATATCTCCCTTCCCCATGAGATTCAAGGAATCCTTAAAGGAGTCATCTCATCCTTTAAGGAAAATAGTTTAAATCACTTCCTCAAACCACTCATATCCATATTTGTTATGGGAAAATCCAAACCAGTCTAAGTAATATTTAAGATTTTCATCTTCATTTTACTTGATTTTGAAAAAATCTTCTTTCATATCCTTAACTTTATAGTAATCTTGATATTTATTCAATAATATCATTTCCATTTCTCTCCAAGTGCTAATAGAGTTCCCTACTACTCCCATAAATCACCTAATTGCTCCTTCATTCAGAGTATAAGGAAAGATCTTAAAATTTTGGTTATCTAAAGTGTAATCATAGGTCTGTTAGAGGAATTTGAAATACAAAATAAATTGGTCTAGGTTTTCAATGGATAGACCTTCGAAGGTAGGTAGATTGGATAGGGAAATATTTTTCATTATTGTTGGGTCATCATTCTCAAAGACAATAAGATAAGATAAAGTCCTCTTAGAGGATTCCTATAAGGATTTTTTACATGGTTTATATTTTATCCCATTTCAAATAAAGTTTTATTAAGAGGAGGGGATTCTATATTTTTAGTGTCTGAAAGCTCAACTCTTACAAAGGAATATTCTTCTAGATCTTGAGAGGTACTTCTAAAAGACTAACTTATTTGTTTTTTCAAACTTTTTATCTTTTCTAAAAATGCTTTGATTCTTTCTTGTAAAGAATCAGGATCATTTGGAACAAACCTTCCTTGTGAATTCCTTTGCCTACTCATATACTTGTATTTGGTAGGAGAGTAATTTTAATCTTCTTTTTTTTATATTTTGACTGTTAGCCTAAGTGTTTACCTTACTAACACTTTTAAATGAGTTCAATAGAAATAACACAAAAAACGATGGGTGTTATTGTTATCCCTTAATTTAACCAACCTATGTTGGTGTCAATTCTTACTAGGGCCAGTGTCTGAGGCTGTCTAGAGAAAGATACTTATTGGTTCTAGCTAAAGGTAATAATTTGGGGGGTTTTTAATGTTGTACTAAAACTAATTTACATTCCTAAGAATATAAACTAATGACAAAAAGAAACACTCTTTCAATAAATGTAAACACACTAAACTTCTAAATTGAATAATTTGAAAGCAATCACACAATGCTACAAAGTAAACTTACTGAAACCAAATCTCAAATCCACACTTTCAAAATTAATGTTATAATAATTAAAATAATGATAAATGCTTATTCAAATTTGAAATTAAACACATTAACATTTATTATATTCTACAATTTATAATTCTAATCACACAAAACACACACACACACACACACACACACACACACACACACACACACACACACACACACACACACACACACACACACACACATATTATAATTAAAAAAATAACATACACACTTTATAATACCAAAATAAATTCTCTTGTCTCCTTGGGGAGTGGGCCCTTTCTTAGCCTTGGATTCTAATTTGATGCAACTTAGTCCTAAATGCTATCTCAAGACATAGAGTGAAAGAGTAATCTATTATAATTCTTATTGTATTAAAATCAACCAAACTTAAAATATCTATGTATATCTATATGTATCCATATATATCATGGATCTATCCTTTTATTCTATGTAAAACGAACAAACTATCCTAGAAATTAGGCAACAACTCAGCTAACTTAGATCAAGAAGATATTAAAAGAGATTGTGTGATATACCTAAAATAAAGAAATTATTGCAATAAGATCTACATGGAATCAGAAATATCCATGTGAGATTACAACTACTATGCTTAGCTATATCTAACCACCAAATTTGTACATACAATATATTCATATCTTCTAACTCTAGAGTTGTAACCTGGAACAACAACCTCCATAAATAAAAGACCATAAAAAATAATAATACACAACACACACACACACACACACACACACACACATGTATAGAAATATAAAGTATCAAAAGAAGTATTTAGATCATCATGGAAAAGGTGGAAAATCATCTTGAATGCTTTAGAACTTGATATGACCAAATATGAAGTGAACTATGAGAATCCATAACACAACTATGGTAATAGGTAGTCAACTGTTATAATCCATAACTAAATGGTAAAATCAATAAATAACTAATGTAATCTATAATTGACTGATGTAATCCATAGTTGACTAATAGAATTTGTAGATAGTTGATATAATCCATAGTTATGCTTCAAATGATTATTTCTTTATCTTGGCATATCCTTATCTTCATGAGATCTTGTCAAAACTCTTATTAGACACTATTTTTATATACATATCAAAATATGAAGACTAAACATGTAAATGGTTAGAACATCATGAAAATAAAGCTAAATTAGATTCACATGAGCTTATAAAGATAAAAGCATTTACTTTTTACCTTAAGCTAGTTCTTAACCCTAGGACTACATGCACTGATTAATCAAATGATATGTTTTAAGGTTATGGAGGATGGAATAGTATGGTAATAATGAGTGATAATTTTGAATCATAAAAAAATATTGTTAATGCACTTATTATCCTCCTTATATCACTAAAGAACCATGGGAAACTAAGAAATTAAATTTTAAGTATTAGAAGACTTGGTACTTGAGTTGTTTATACAACTACAACTGTAAATAGCATAAATAGTAGATAGATGGTTATTTCACTAAAATTTTTATATATTTTATTTAGAATTAAAGTTTTAAAACTTGAAACAAGGGTGAGGTTAGTATAACCTAATATGTTACACACGTGCTGATCGAGATGATTGTAGATACTCCTCTTTGTCTAGGGAGGAATGACTTGCAGATAAGAAATCACTATAAAATGGTTGATTAGTTAGGTAGTTGGATGGATTAAATAGAAAGATAAATCCAAGAAGTAAAATATTTATTAGAGGTTGTCAATCCACACTTTTAAACAATTGAGTTCTAAAAATCAAAGATAAATCACTTGCATAAATAAAAGAGGATACTGAAATGAAATACAAGAAGTGCTTGAGAAAAAATAGGTGTTTTTGAATAATTATAGAGATAAATTATTAGATATCAATGTTAAATAAATAAAACATGGTTAAATTTTTTTGAGTGATCCTCTGTGATAAGACAAAAACTCATAAAATGGAATTTGGTTTGGGTTTTATAGGTTAAATAAGCCTGATGTTGAAAAAGATAAACATAAACCATTGATGGTGGGTTCAAACCATCAATATTTGGGTAAACATCAATGGTTATTAAACCATCGTAGGTTAAATTCAAACCATTGATAGTTAAGAAACTATCAGTGGTTACTATAGAATCTATCTTGGGAAAAAAATTGGTTGAGAAGGTTGTAGGAAAATTTTAGGAGAGCTTGGGTTGGCTACTAGTTGTGAGATAGAGGGTAGTATTCAAAGGTGTTTGGTTTATGTAGAGGGTGATTAGATTATTGAAATAGGTTTTGGGTGGTCTAGGGGAAGAGAGTAATTTTTTGTATTTGTATAACTCCAACACAATAAAATTGGGTGATAGATAAAGTTACACAAAGAATGACACAAAGAAACTATTTATTGAATCCTGATAAAGTAAAAATACTTGGATTTATTGTTACTAGTCTGAATAATGTTGAGGTGGGTTGAAATCTTATTGTAGACTCTGCATAAATTTTGGTAAATTTACAATACCTTCACTATTTACTAATGAGTTTTAGCATCACTTTTGATCTATGTCCTAGTCGTTGGAAGTAAGAAGGACACCTACACAAAAAGTTATGATCTCTTGCAAAGAATTTTTTATTCTCTTTCACCTCCCCTTCCTCTCTTAATATAGAGGGAAGAGAGTGGTGAAATAATAAGTTAAAAAAAATATATAACAAGCTATCCAAATTTAAGCTCAACATGTGTTGATTATGCAAAATGGCAAATCAAACAACTATTAATCAAAAAACAAGCTAGAGTTTTAGTTAAAGTTAACCCTTAAGGTAGTTGATGGAAAACTATCAATAGTTGAGGTTAACTATTGGTGGTTAAGGGTAAACTATCAATGGTTAGGCTCATATTCATTAATGGCTAAAGTTATCCATTTCCACTAATCACTTATAGGGTAAATGGTTAGGAATGGTCCCAAGGGGGACAATCTTAGGGTCAGTGTGACATCTAGAATCGTAGTGTATGGTTTTATAGTGTTTAGAATTTGCCCCTTCTTTTTATTCAATTTATATTGACAAGATGCAAAATAAAAAATGGAAGGTTGGTACAAGGTCAGATGCCTGAGTATGGGAGGAGGTATTTACACTAAAACTAGGGATTGATGAGGTATTTACAAGTGGTTAAGTGGGTGATAAATTTGGTGAGAGGTTGGGAAATAAACACAAGCATGGAAATAAAATGTGATATCATAGATTGTGTATAGACTAAGATACCATAGTTGAGGTATTTTGTAAAACATGGTTGGTACTAGAAAGGCATGTGAAAAGTGGACCAAGTGACCATATTTTAGGCATGTTGATTATGGTTTCACTCATGAATGCAAGTCATCTAGTCAAGTTTAATATATTCATAGGTATCCAAAGTAGGAAGTGATCCTAAGAAAACAAAATTATTTGGTATGCAAAAGTAACACAAGTTCAAGTCATTTAGTATGGAAATATAGTCATTTCAGTTAAAATAAACAACATAAGGTCATCATAAGACCATGCAAAACTCAAGCCAAAATGACCAATGTCAAGGTTACATGGTTTTTTTGTTATTTGGTATAAAATGTAGACTCTAATGGTTGAAGGGTTGGGGTAAGGTGGTAGAAAACATATTGATTATGGGTTGAAATCATAGGGTAGGGTTGGGTTAAAAATCCATAGGTGGGTCAACCATCAATGATCAAGGTCGATCATAAATGATCATCAAGTGACCATCAGTAGTCACCAAGTGACCTTCAATGGTCATATATCAACCCTAAAAGGGAGACCATAAAAATTGGAATGAGGGATTTACTCTTCATTTATAAATTGACCTATGATGATTAAACTTGTTTGGTGTGAGAGAAAATGGTGATGGTTTTGAGTTTCTTATTGGATTGAATGTGTGAGAATTGATTATGTGGTTGAATAGTGTTTGATTGAGACTAAGAAAATATGTAGAGAGGTTGAGGTCGAGCACAAGACCAAGTGGTGGTGGTTTTGAGAGCTCTTCCACAATGACATTCATGAAATGAGGTATGTGATGTAATTAAATTTATTGGTTGTGCTTAAATTTTTTATTTGTTTTATTTTTTGAATTTGTTTGGGTTTATGTTTATTGTTATGAATTTAGGTGGGTATGAAAAGTGGTTGGTTTAGTGTTTAAGGTGAAATTTGTAGAGGGGAGGGGGAATTTATGTTTTTTAAGTGAGGGTAGTATAGTTTGTTTCTATTTTCTATGTAAGAGTCAAAGAATTTATGGATTGTTAGGAGGCTTTAGTGAGTAGACCTAGGGTTAGGTCATTAATGGTCACCACATAGTGACCATTAGAATTTTATATCAACCATCATTGATCGATAGGTGACCATTGAATGTCCAATGTGTGGACCATTGATGGTTGACCACCTAATCATTAGCAATCAATGGTAGATCAATGATGATTCAAAAAAGAGACCATCATTGGTTAATATTTGATTGTCAACAGTTATTTATTAGGTGAAGATAGGTTAAATAATAATGGGTTAAAGATTTTAAATATTTTATAATGTTAATGAGGTAAGAGGATCCATTTTTTTAAGTCTTAATGCCATAATAGTAGGATGGTAGATGATATGTTTAAATAATGGTGTGATAGCTAAGGTCTGGAAGAATTAAGGAAATAAGAATAGAAAGGGTATAAGGTTATGGTTGTGAAAGGGTTAAAGATAACATAGATTATGTAAATAGGTTATGGTAGGAGTTTGGGAAATAGGAGGTAATTATAGGCACTGATTGACAGACTAGGTAAACTAAGGTATTTAGTATAACCTTATAGGTGAGAGAGTAGTTATAAATACAAGATCAAGTGCCCCAAATCCTTGATGAGGTACATTAAGGCATGAATAAATAAGATTGGGATCATATAACTGATGTGGGCCTAAGAGGCATGAGATACTACCAACACGTACCATTAGATATAGCCATATTAGTATCCCTCATCAAGAGATGGGACTCATCCACTAACATGAATAGAGAGATAGCTATGCTATTAGAGGACATCCACTAGATAATTTAGCTACTATTGTAGGGTGAGATGATATATCACATCAGTAGGGATGATCAAGATGAGAATATGGGTCATCTATAGAAAGAGGACCTCATGATTGAAAGGTGGAATTATAGAGGTTTTCACTACACATCATTATACCATAGGGATAGAGGGGCAAGATAGTTATTCATAATGATTATGATATCCATCACATTTTATGCTCTTCCATATTTTATTAGTGGTAGATTCCCATACTTATTGATAGGTGTGCATATTGATACATGGTTAGATTAGATGATATTTGCATTATCACCTATCATTTTAATATAGATATATCAAGAGATATGGGGTACCATACTCATAGGAGATATGGGATTAGCATCAGTTTCATGTTGCACTACCAAGCATATCAAGTTACTGAGACTAGGCAGACTATCATGGCACAATTTTTCTCAGATGGACTTCAGGGTTGGTTACATGCAATGGAGATATGATTATGTTTTCACATGACTAGGGGGAGGAGCTCGAGACTTAAATTGGTATAGAGACTAATTAGAGGCACTTATCAAGGGTGAGGTCATCTAGAGGCTATACACCAAATTTACAATATGTGCAAGATATGTTAGATATACTTTATTATTATAGAGTTATTGGTGGGTTTTTGGGTGGTGAGATTATGAGATGGAGATCATCCCTTATAATAGGGTAAGGAGGAATTTTAGGCTTATACAAGATACTATAGGGGAGTTCTCAAGGCACTGGAGGGAGGATGCATAGTTTCTATTGCCTGCTCTAGAGCCAGTTGAGGAGTTTATTGACCACAAGCTTCTATTAGTGAGGGTAGATATGTTGATGATGTAGGTATCACTAATGAGTACCCTAAATGGTTTCAAGGACATTATTATGTAGTATTTTTTAGAGGATATGATCGTTAGTAGGATATGGATGTTGACATGGATGAGGGTGGTAGGGAAGATATGGATGGGGATACCCTTGATAGATAGATGTTGATTACAAAGAGAGACCAAGAATGAGAGACACTATCTATATCACAAGTGGATTTATAATTAGTGACCAAAGAGAGGGATGTAACATAGGGCCAAGTGGGGACCTTCACATAAAAGAGAGACCAGGCATGAGTAGAGTTAGCCTTGGTTAGATAAGAGAGAGATAACCTATAATAGGTAGGATAGTGGGTGCCCAAGAGGCCACTAAGAAATATTTATATGGTGAATTATGTGGCTACAATTGAGGAGCTAAGGTATTACAAGGCACTAGTTTTCACACATCATCTAAATGAGCCTAAATGGGGTGACTATAGAGTTGGCATTATCAAGGGAGCTAGCAATGCTACACTAGGTTAATGGGTAGTGTCTATAGGTGGATAGGTAGGTTTAGGGGTTGGGAAATCTCTAGGAGGTAGTGGTACTCTAGGACTATAGAGTACTATGAGATCTTGTGTTACTGATGTACTATATGATTTTTATACCAACCTACAAGCCTATATAGTGAGATGTATATATCCCTATGAGATACATATACATTATTATTTTTAGATTAAGGTAAAAACAAGTTTTGAAGGGACCCTAAAACCCTAAAACAAAGGGAGAAGGATATAACAGTTACGACCACAGACAAAGCCTAAAAGCTACAATAAGAAGTATCAAAATTAGGTTTTACATGGACCTAAAACCACTAGATAAGAAATTCATAGACAGACCCTAGGTTTTACATAGACCTGAAAACTCCATAGTAAAGAGAAAACACAAAACTAGGTAACGAGACCAGATATCACAACCAACTGAAAGAACCAGGATCTAATCTTCTAATTCCAAAATCATCTTCACTGCTTCCTTACCTTTCACAACAGTTCCTTGAATGGTAATAGCCACCGACGTGGCTCCCTCTTGCATTACTTTCTTTCTTGAACTCTGTCTAGTTCTCTTGCTAGGCCCCTCCAAGGATTTGATTTCCTTGTTTGCTCTTTTACCAATGTTTATAGCAGAAACACATATGCTAGATGTAACCTCCTCCATCTTCTTTCTATTTTCCTTTATGAGTTCCCTTAAGTTGTTCTCATAGTCTTTTAGTTTAATGGGAATATCCCTCATCTGCTTTTCCATGTTATTGACTTTGTTCTGAACTACCTCCTGGTTGCCTTCCATTATTTCCATTTTCCTATTGAGTTCCATTATCTCCTTATGCATCCATAAATCGAATTGAAGGATAGCATCTGCTTTATAGTTGGCCAATCTCATAGTTGGGTACCTTTCATCATTCTGCCTTTTATCACTCCAATCTTCTAAGGTCTTTTTTGGACTGTTTCCCACTTCTTCAATGTGATCCTCCCTTTCCATTCGTTTCTGCTCCTTATTTTCAACAGGGCTTTCATTTTGGTTATTAGCATCTTTAACTTGAGTTCCCATTTCCATTGTTTAGTTGGCGACCTGAACTAGATTTTCCCTCTCATTTATCACAACAGGGTCCTCAAGAGGATCATCTAGATCTTTATCAGTTTCCTCAAACACTTGCTGGTTTTCCTCAGATTTATGGTTACTATTTTTAGATTTTTCCTCTATAGTGACTCCTTCTTTCTAAGTCTTGTCTTGAACTTCTTCTTCCTCACTGGAACTTGATTGCCTACTTTTTGTTCCTTCCTCTTCCTCTACACTCTCCTCCCCAAAACTTTTAGTAATTTCCCACTCTGTTTCCTCATCAGCAGTTTGATTTTTGAAACTAGGGGATTTGAATTTAGCTTTTTCTTTCCCTTTTATGATTTCATTCTTGTTACTTTGTAGGTCCTTATTTTTTCCTGAATAAGGATTCATTACAATGGCCTTGTTCTTGTAGTAACCTTCAATTATTAGAATTAATCCCTCATGCAAAATAGGATGAGACTCCTTTTTCCTATGAGCAAACAGACTTTGGATCAAAGAAAAATGCAAGTAGAAAGGAAAGGAGATTCTTACTTTGTGTCTGAAGTTATTAAGAAATACAAAATGGAATTTGTGGACTCTTTTGTTTCTTACATCAAGTATGAAATACTCTCAGATACAGTAAAGGACATCCCTCCAGATACCCTTAATCTGCTCCAATTCAAAAAAATCCCCACACTTTTCCAACTGTGGTTCCTCAACATCCATCTTTGGGAATTTGCAGAGAGCCTCATTTGAAATGCTAGTCTAATTTGAGAATTTTATTCCCTTCATTGGAAGCCCCGTTACCTCCGCTATGAATTCCTTGGTTAGATTCAACGTGATGCCATGCAGGGTAACCTTATCATCAATCCAATTTTTGAAGAAATCCATTGTAATATTGGGTTTTGAACCATGAAGCCATTCCATATAGCTCTTCCCTCTCTACAAAATCTTCTAGACATCTTGTTTAGCTTTCCATTCTTCGCAGTTTTTAGGTTCCTGCTTCCTTGGTTCTCCTTTCCTTTTGCGAGCCATATAAATATCCTTTAATGCCTGAATACTATAAACTAGAAAATAAACCCAGCTATTACCAATTTGGACCAAAACTCACCTTTTTTTAAGCACGTTCAGAATCTGCTTTGCGTACTCTAGAGCATTTCTAATTAATGAGTGTAAATCTTTCCCCTTGAAGCCACTCCACCAAATCATTGGTTTTCTATTCCAATCTGATCTTTCCCTCCTTTGCATGAATTGTGTCATGATGAATGAGTGCTCTAAGATCCCCATTCTTGATTAATGTCTCCTGCCACCTCACCTTGTGTCCGGTTCAAACTGCATGATTTGCAATCCAATCAACAACTCCGTTTGCTTCATGATAAGTATGGCTAATAGTAACTTCCTCAAATTTTTTGATTAAAGTTTTCATTTCCAACACCATAGCCTCTATAGACCATGAAACATAATTTTTATTGTTCAAAATATTTATGATATTCAAGGAGTCCCCTTCTAGCCATAATTTAGAATATCCTAATTCAATAGCTAATTTGATGGTTTGAAGAGCAGCAGAAGCTTCAGCAATATGACAGTTTGACTTACCAATGGGGATAGCAATAACATCAATTACATTTCCCACATGGTTTCTCAAGACTCCTCCATATCCTGCATTCCCCGGGTTTCCTTTAGCAGCTCCATCAAAGTTTCCTTAAATCCACCCATGAGGGGGGACATTCCAAGTAACACCTTGTCTAGGATTTTCAATTTTTTCATTAGACTTTTCTGATCTTAAGGGATTTTCTATTTGAAAGGTTGGATTAGGATCCCTTTGCGATGAGAAATTCTCCTTGATAGCTCTAATAATGTTCTGCCCCACCACCCATCTTGGAAGTTCTTTACTTCTAAAAATTTGGTTGTTTCTTTCTTTCCATATTCCCCACCAAATATGGGGAAGAGTTAGTTTCCATAAAAAAAGGACATCAGGATTCTTAGAGGGACAATACCAACTTTTAAAAGATAGTTCCACACTTTTGTGGTGAATCCATGCAATACCCCAAATATTAAGGATTTCTTTCCAAACTTGCTGCATAAAAGAACAATTCACAAACAAGTGATCTCTATCTTCAAAACCCTTTTTACAGAGAATACACCTGTTAACTACATATATCCCTTTTTACTGTAAGTTGTCAAGAGTCAAGATTTTGTTTTAGAATAGGGTCCAGTAGAAGGTTTTGATTTTAGGAATGAGCCCCTTGATCCAAGCATACATCCACAAAGTTTGGTTACCATTTCCCTTAGAAGTAAAAATGGTAGAAACTTTAAATTGTCCGCTAGGCTCATCATGCCAAACAATCTTATCTTCAAGATTAGGATAGAGAGAGATTTCATTAAGGGATAGTTGAATATTATTGAAATCTTGATCAAGATCATTAAGGTTCACCCAGGAATTATTCTGCCAGTATTGGTTAACCATTATTCCATATCATTGCTTACATCGGTCAAGTACTTCTTTATCTTGGAATTCTTCTATCAAAGGGTTTCTTTTTAACCAAGCATCCTCCCAGAATTTCACCTTTTTACCATTACCAACTTTCCATGAGATTCCTTCTTCTAAAATTTTTTTAGTACCCTGAACTGCCCCCCATATGGAAGATGGATGGGATACATCAGGGTAAGAAAATAAATCAGAGAGGGATTTTGCATTAAATAAATACTTTTGCTTCCATATATTACTCCATTCTTTGTTTTCATGAAAAACCCTCCATCCCTATTTTGCTAAGAGAGCTGTGTTCATACTTCTTATTTTCCTTATTCCCAGTCCTCCTTCCCTGAAAGGTTTACAGATGTTGTCCCAGGAAATTAAAGGCATTCTCCTTTTTTCCTCAGTTCCTGTCCATAGAAAGTTTCTCTGGAATTTTTTCAAACGCTTCTGCAAATTTGGTGGGAATTCTAAAAAGACTTAAAGCATAAGTAGGTATGCTTTGAAGACTTTCTTTGAGGAGGGTTAACTTTCCTGCCTGACTTAGAAAATTTCCTTTCCATCCCGCAAGTTTCTTGCTGAATTTATTAATGAGTTCTTCCCAAAAGGCTTCAGGGACTTTCATCCCAAGAGGGAGACCCAGGTAAGAGGAGGGGAGAGAACCGATAGAACAATCAAGGATCTTAGCTATTTTATTCTATCTCTGAATTGGGGTGTTAGTGAAAAACATTGAAATTTTGTTCCAATTGATCAACTGTCCAGAGGCAAATGAATATAAATTTATAGCTTGCTTCAAAGGTCTAGCTTCATTGACTTCAGATTGCCCCATGAAGATAGTATCATCAACAAATTGTCCATGGGAGCATATTAGAGGATGAGAAGAGGGTTTAAGACCGTTAAATAACCATTTAAGAACTAAATCCCCTATATATCTTCCCATACAGTCAGCCATAATTACAAACAGAATGGGGGATATAGGGTCCCCTTGTCTCAATCCCCTTGACGGATTAGAGAAATGGGATGAGCTCCCATTTACCAATACAAAAATTGAGGTAGTAGATATCAATTGATAAATAATATCAACCACATTTTGTTCAAAACCAAAAGATTTTAGACTATTTGAAAGGAATAACCAGTCCACCCTATCATAAGCTTTTGCAATATCAACTTTCCTAATGAAACCCTCATTGTTAGAACTGAACAATGAATGAATGTTCTCATGAATAGTAATTATAGAATTGAGGATTTGTCTACTTGGGATAAATCCATTTTTCTGATTAGCAATAATCAAAGGGATCACTTGAATAAGTCTACATGTAAGTACTTTGGATATGATCTTTTAGAATGAGTTGCACAGGCTAATCGGTCTAAACTGATCAGGTGAGTCAGCTCCAATCTTTTTAGGAATCAAACACAAAAAAGTAGAATTAACTTCCTTAAGTATCTTTTTGGCTCCAAAGAATTCCTTCACTGCATTACTCATGTCTTTGCCAACAAATTTCCATAGTTTTTGAAAAAATAACATTGGAAATCCATCTGGTCCAGGTGCTTTATCTCCTCCTAGAGAACAGACTGCTTTGAATATTTCCTCATCCTTTGGTATTGAACATAACATTTTGTTCTATTCCTTCAAGACCAGTGATAGAACCACATGAAGGATATCAGCCTAATTAACTAGATTGATATTTAAATCAGCCTTCATCAGGGAAGAGAAAAGGGATAGCATTTCCTCTTTGATTTCCTTTTCCTTTGAAATCTTCTGATCTCATTTTTTTAGGTATTGTATTTGAGTTTTAGCTCTATGCTTTAGAGTGGAGAGGTGGAAAAACTTTTTATTTTTATCTCCTTCTTTCAACCATAACACCCTAGATCTTTGTCTCCAATAAATTTCTTCCTTAGTTATTATTTCTTGATATTGAGCCAGGTGTTCACTTTCTTCAGTAAGGAGGTCTGAAGTGTATCCATCTTGCTGAATTTTTTCCTGAATTCTACTAATTTCCTCCTTGATAGTGTTCTTTTTCTCAAAGATATTTCCAAAACAATTCTTATTCCATTTCTTAACTTCCTTTTTAACGTTTTTGAGCTTGGAAACAACTCTAAAGAGGGTCATACCCTCAATAGGTATATTCCACCACTCTTCCATTTTACTTTCAAACTGTGGATGCTACAACCACATATTTTCAAATCTAAAAGGGTGATTCTTTTTCAGGTTCATTTTGGCTACTGTGTAAAAAAGAGGATAATGATCTGAACCTATTCTATGTCAAGCTTCCAACTTACATATGTATTCTATTGTCCAGTCTGGAGATATAAGGGCCCTATCAAGCTTGGCATGTATACAATCATTGCCAATTCTCTTATTGCTCCATGTAAACTGAATTCCCTGAAGTTCCATATCCATTAGTCCTTTGTTTATAAATTCCATTAGATCAAATCTCCCTTCCAATTGAATAGTATTACCTCCCTTTTTCTCATGATCGTAGAGTGGTACATTAAAATCTCCCATTATAATCCATCATCCACTATAATCTTTGCTTTTGAAATTTGAGATAGTCTCCCAGACCTTTTTCCTTTGGATCTTGACATTAGGAGCGTAAATATTAACAATATACCACCTTTCCTTCTAGTCAACACTAGTAATTTTAACAATCATAAGATTTTTACTTTCTGTCAAAATAGATCCAGAGTAATGATTCTTCTTCCAAAGCATCATAGTTCCCCCTGAAGCACCTTTAGAACTGCTGGCCTTTATGGAATAATTATTAAAGTCTTTGATCTGTTCTACTTTCTCTTTACTCATCTTGGTTTCTTAGAGTAAAAGTAAATCTGGCTTTTGATCTCTAACAAAATTCCTAGCTATATTCACTTTGTTAATACTATTTAACCCCCTAATATTCCAACTTAAAATTTTCATTACTGTTTTGTTTAGGTAAAGTCCCGCATAGTAGTCTACCTACCATCAACAATATTCTATTTGCTTTCCTTCTCTCTGATCTTCCTTGTAGATATTTTTCTAGATTTGTCTGGAGAGCCAACATCTGGTTTTATCTTGGATTGCTGATCAGTTCCTTTTCCTTCTTTTTTCCCAAAATTCCCAAAAGGTTTCCCCTTATAGCTTCTCATCTCAACATTCTTTATATTATTCTTTTTCTCATCTTTTTTCTTTTGGTCTTTTGAATTTTTTCCTTCCTCTTTCATTTCTTCTGCAAAGGGGGCCCCTTCCACTAGAATGTTATTATCATCCTTAGATGACACCTGATTCTCCCCCAACTGGGTATCAGGTAACTCTCCTTCCTCTAAATTTTTCCCCCCTTCAGGCATTAATTCTCCTTCCTCTAACCCATCGTTGTCCTTTACATCTTTATATTGATCTTTGATACTATGGTAGACAATGATTTGATTTAAAAGGTCTATCTTTTCCTCTATTAGATGTTCAGACTTTTTGTTCTCTGAGTTCATCCCCTGTTCTTCATTCTGGGAATTTTCTTTTTTTAAAGAAAGCTCTTTGTCTCTTATTGTGTTTAGAACATCAGCCTCTTCATTAGAAGAAACTTTTTCCTCTTCTGTACATGGGTCTCTTAAAACTTCTTGATTCTTTCCTATCTTTCGATGGTCTTCTTTGATTTTCCATATTTTCTTTTATTGGATCTTAATATTTTTCCCATCCTGGACATTTCTAGGATGTGCTTTACCTCTAAAGGGATAATTC
Organism: Torreya grandis; assembly: GCA_037957365.1. Classification (NCBI taxonomy): domain Eukaryota; kingdom Viridiplantae; phylum Streptophyta; class Pinopsida; order Cupressales; family Taxaceae; genus Torreya; species Torreya grandis. Next base: position 2,683,123 of record JARHVA010002265.1, read on the forward strand.
TTGACCCAGTGCCCCTATTTCTTGCACGCATAGTAGGAGTTTGGTAGATCTTCAAATACAATCTCTTAGGTTTTCTTACCAAGCTTTGATATTAATTCCACTTTTTTTGGGAGGTGATTCAAGTCTACCACTTTTACATAAATTCTGGCATTTTGGAGTTTAGTTCTTGAAGCTGTGGCATTATCCACTACCACTAGTTCACAAAATGAGCTAGCTATTCCTTTAAAAATGTCCTCATGCCAAAATTCTAAAGGGAGACCGGGAAGTCTAGCTCATATAGGGGTAGTTAAGAAAAATGAATCAGATAAGTCCATATTTGGTTCCCATTTTTTGATTATAAGAGAACATTTTCCAAAAGACCAAGGCCCTCCACTAAGAACCTTATTCAAATCTTCCTTACAATTGAAAATAAAAGAGAAAAAGCCATTCACCATTGGTGCAATGTCAACATCTACATGTATAGTCCATTTCTTTTTGACCATATTTCTAAGAGATTCTATATTTGGTCTAGCTCCTATAAATTTACCCACAAGTGTGAATTCCATGGATGACACTGAGAAATCAAGTAAAGGATCTGGGATAAAAAATTGAAACTCACCTTTCTCCTAACATGATTTAGATGTCACCGATGGAAAAAAGGATTTCCCTGTAGGTTTTTTCCTAAACAATGATGACCATGTCTTTTGTTCATGGAACCCTGTCTGTCCTTTAGATGGCTTTTCCTTTTTATATTCAATATTATCTTTCACATTCTCAATGTACTATTCTAACACATTATTCAATTGGGGACTTCTGACCCCACTAAAGGGCTCAAAAGCAAATGGAACCTTGCCTTTGTCAGTGTCAACCAACGATCCTGGCCCTCCATTTTTTCCTTCTTCCTCTGCTATTCCCCCTGGGTCTATCCCTCCTATGAGATTCTCCCCGGTTCTTTTCCTACTCACATGCATTCCAGTTGATTCAAATTCCATGCATTGTAGTCTAAATTCCACCAAAGCTCATTGTTATACATGTACATTATTGTTTTAGATTAAGGTAAAAATAGGTTTTGAAGGGACCCCAAAACCCTAAACATCAAAAAAGATATAAACCATAAAGCACAGCTGATTTTCAAAAAAGGAACCTGAAACTGGAACAAACCAAACCAGGTTAAACAGGAACCTGAAAATAGCAAAAAAGCCCTGAAGAAATAGCTGACACAACATAGAACGGACAGTCTACAAATAGGATCAGCATCCTACAACCTCCCATATAAATGAGGTTATAAAAATTATTTATTTTTTATATGACTGAAGATTCATATCTAGAGGGGGGAGCAAAAGGCTTAGACTTCTTCCTCTTAACAGCTGTCCATCCATCCTCTACCTTTGCTACCTCAGTCATCCATACCTTAGAAGATAGTGATCCATGAAGCCCAAGGGACACAGATGACTCAGCAACATCCTTTTGAAAACCAGCCACATTCTGGCTCCTAGGTAGTTCCTCCACAACAGGGGGAGAGACCAAAGCCTCCTCAACAACTGGCTTAGAATGATGATTATTCCCAATCTCCATAGGACCATCTATGGAATCTTTCACCTGTGAATCCTCCTCAATCATCAGCTCAGAATGGATACTATCTTCATTCTCAGAATCAGTCAGATCTTCCACTAGTTTAACCACGTAATTTTTGGAAGAAGCCTCAGACCACCAAGAAGGTGGTCGTCTGGACTTAGATTTCCTAGCCATACAACAAGCAGTAGTATGACCCCTCAAGTGACACTTTCTGCACCAAAAAGGTATGCCCTCAAAATCCAACATTTGTGTCCAAGTACCCCTTGGGGAGTCTAGACAAATCACCTCTGGTAAGCCCTTAGAAACATCCACCTCAACCATTAAGCCTACACAGGTCGAATGGTAACTATTCGAAGTATCCACAAATAAAAAGTCTCCTATAGCATTCCCGAACATGTACATTATTGTTATATATGATGATTATTTTGATTATGAGTTCATGATGTGGTCATGGTTCTTGGATGTTGTGTATGGATCTGATAATGTGATGATGTGACTATTTAAGTTGTGCTCATGATGGTGTTGATATTGATAGATGTTGGTATTATTTATGATATGATGATTATTATGATGTTATGTTTTGTTGGACATGGTTATGATGCTTGTGATTTTGGTTATGGTTATTGATGATTATTTTCATGATGTTATTATGGTGTATGGTTGTTATTTATGGATCTAGATTTGGTGTTATGATCATGATGATGGATATGGTTATTGATGACTATGTTCATGGTGGTATGATGATGTTTGTTATGATTATGGCTATTGATGATAATTATTGATTATGTTCATGATGATTATGCTCATGTTTTAAATTAATGAGTCTACACTTACTTATCTAGATTAGACATGTGGTGGATAACATATTAGAATGACTCATTCATTTTTGATGTATGATTAAATGGTTGTAGATATGATAGATGGCTTATGCTTAGTTATTATTGGTTATTATATGATGTTTGATTTATGAGATAGTTAATTCATTAAAATGTTCTTATGATTAAAAACACTTAAACAAATAAGGTAATAATGTAACCACAAAATAAAACACATAATTGGTAGTTAAATGTTTTTAATGAATTGCAATTTTTTAGATTAAGGTGAATCAATATTAAAACACATAGAGTAAGTTAGTTAACAAAACTAAATATGAGAAAATATAAGAGAGAAGATAATAAAGATATAATCATCATAATGAATGCATCAATAAGTGAGTATGAGAGAATAAGAATAAGGCATGATGCTTCTTATTTGACAAGGACTAAAAATATTGACATGGATTTGCTTATATATTCTAAAAATGTTCACCTTCATGAAGGCAAGGCTAAAGTACAATAAGGTTGATAATGGATAAAGGAGTTTGACTTGACAATGACTATGGGAATCTATCTTATAAAGGGGTATAAAGTACCATGAGAACCATGCCATGGGTAGAGCTATGGTACCCATGTTCAAGGTTAGGCTAAGGTTGTGATGAAGAACCACATGATCTAGTTGTAATTGGTTGTCCTTTGAATAAGGATGTGAATGCTGGTGAAAACAAGGTATGAATTTAAGCTAGACAAAAGGTGAGTTTGATCTTGTTTAAAAAAATAAAGGATGTAGATTCAAAGCATTAAGGGGCTTAGGTTTTGGTTTCCCTTCAAGAGAGGATAAATGATAATCTCTTGGTCCATACTTGTGTGTTATGACATAAGGTCTAATCCGATTAAAAGCAAACTTGCCATAATTACTCATATCTATATTGGTTACATGTTGGTTTTCCTTTAAGATGAGATCTATGATATTGAATTATTACACTTTGAGGTGATTAATACAAGTGCAATTGATTATTTATTTATAGACATGAAGATGGGTAAACATGGATAAATAATGTTCATCAAGTATTTCAAGTTGGATTAAATGCTATCGAAGATAATCAGCCTAAAAAATAACAACTTACAGAAATATGTGAAGAGAGGGAATTTGTACTTTGAGAGGCAAGACAGCCTCTACTCTAAACATAAGGGAGGAGAGGGTAGAACTCATAGGGGTTTTAATTCTAGTATGATATACCCATAAAGAAAGGGGTATTTATAAATGTCAATCCTAACTAGATGTATTAGTCATTTTATTTACCATGTTGTTAAGAATTTTATTAGAAGCTTTAGCCTGTCAATTTGCTTGTGGATGATAAGGCAATGAGAAACTTAACATGATATGAATGCATAAAAAAGGACTTGGACATTATTTTTCTTAAAATACTTACCATTATTAATGATTATTTTATGCAGAACATCAAAATGATAGATAATGTGATGGTTGATAAAATCAATAATATTTTTGGCTTTGGTTGAGATGAGAGGAATAACCTCTACCCATTTGGTGAAATATTATGTTTTAGTGATGATAGAATGATGTTGCTATAAATAATGGGGGTTAATTTCACCAATAAGATCCAGACCCCATTGCAAAAAAGGATATAAATCTTTGGATACTTGGAGACTATGGCTAGGTGCATGATGTAAATGGGTGTGTTGTTGACATTTAACACACTTCTTCACATAATCATAGTAATCTTGGCTAAGGGTGGGTTGATAGTATCCAAGGCAAAGGATACATTTAGTGAAAGTTAGGCCACTAAAGTGTCTGCTATAAATCCCATCATGCATTTCCATAGTAGAATGAGAGGCCTCATGACTACATAGGTAGAATAAAATAAGGTTGTTGAATCCACACTTGTAAAGGATTCCTCATAATATGGTGTAATGAGAGGTACCCTAAATGAATATTTTTATTCATTCCTAGAAAGATTCGAAGGGAGATGGCAAGGTTGAGATAGTCAAAGATCTACTTATACCAAAGGTCAAGTTGGCTCTCCTCTAGATTAAAGATGGTTCAAGGGTCTGATTTTCTATAATAAGGCTTGGTAATATGATGAATAATGATAGATAGCTTAGGGTCAGATGGTATAAGTGATATTTGAAAAGTGATAGAAGCCATTGCATCATCAAACATATTCATAGATCATGAAATGGTTTGGATATGGTAGTGTTCAAATGATGCCAAGACCACATAGAATAGTTACTTATACTCTTTCAAAACATCATTCTTACATTGATAAGACACATTGATTTTGTTTACCATGAGTTGGGAGTCACCAAAAATATTGATCATCTTGACTCCCAAAGTAAAATAGGTTTGGAGATCTATTACTAGGGCTTTGTACTTAGCCATATTATTGGTATAATCAAAGTTAATTTTGAAGTATAAAGGAAGAGGTTCAACATCAAGGGGAATAATGATGATTCTAGCTCCCCTACCATATTAATATTTTTATCTATCAAATAACATGGTCATTTGATGGGTGATGTCTTCTGGAGAAAGGGTAGTGATGGACTCATCGAGAAACTCAAAAGAGGATGGTTGGTTATCTACTAAGGGTGCTTTAGCTAATTGGTCAATGATGTCTTGCCCTTTTATCAACTTCTACTAGAGGAACTCAAGGTGAAAATCAAATAAGAACTTGATACACTTATCCATAAATTGGTTTTGGTATGGTTTAGATTACATATACTTGAGTGGGTTGGTATTGGTTATGACATAGGTCTTGTGGTTGAGAAGGTAGTGTAGAAGTTTAGAGCTGATGAAGACTATTGTGAGGAAATTTTTTTAAATATGGGTGTATTAATTTTTTTATTCTATAATCATATGGATTATGTAGTATATGGCTTTCTCTTTATGTTGCTCATCTTGATAGGCCAGTATTGCCCCTAAGGAGTGGTTGGTGGAAGAAATATAAAGGTAAAAAGGTTGATCTTCTTTTGGAGGAATGAGGATGGGTGGGGAAAAAAAGGTATTCTTTGAGTGAATCAAAATAGTATTTATTCAACTTAAAATATCCTTCCTTTTTTATAAGGTGGTGGAATAGTTAGCATCAATATAAGAGTTGAGAAATAAAGTGACAAATGGATTAGAGCTTCCCCTACAATCTACAATGTTTATTGAGGTGCGTGGGGAGAGTCATGTCAAGGATTGATTTGATTTTGTCAAGGATTTATTTTTATTTTGGTAGGATAGACTTAAATTCCTCAAAGGGAGATGATAAATCCAAGTATATTTCCCAAAACCCTAAAAATACACATCTTGGGGTTAAGGTGAATATGGTGATGGATGAGGAATTTGAAGATAATCTTAAAAACAACCAAATTATCTTTATGACATTTAGATTTCCCAAGAAGGTCATTAACATAGTATTCTATAATTTTGTTAATAAGGTCATGGAAGATGTAGGTCATAGCATGCTAGTAGGTTGCACCAACATTTTTCAGACCAAAAGGCATGACCTTATAATAAAAAGTTCCTTAGGGGTGATAAATTCAATTTTGTGTTGATCTTCAACGGCTATTAAGATCTAATTATAACTTGAAAACCCATCCATAAGAGATAGTATCTCATGGTTGGGTATAATATCAACAAGCGGGTCAGTGCTTGACAAAGGAAAGTCATCTTTGGGAAAGCAAGGTTAAGGTCATAAAAGTATAGACAAATACAAAGTCCCCCTATGGCTTTTGCAATAAGGATGATATTATAAACCCATTGGGGATAATCAATGGGTTAAATGAAGTTTATGGATAGGAGGCATTGAAGTTATTATTTCATGAGAAAGGCTATAAAAGGGTACATCTAATGTAGTTTTTTTCCTAACTAGTTTAGCATCATAGTTGGTTACTATATTATGGGTGGCAATAGAGGGGTTAATTCCTAAAATATTCCTACAATACCAAACAAATTATATGTTGTGGTCTTACATGAAGGAGGGTAAATCTTAAAGCTCCACAAAATTTAGTGATTGGCCAATTATAATAATGCATAGATTATCTGGAGCATCTAAGTTGATATCCATGGTTGAAGTCTCAAGAGGAAGTGATTATTTTGAAATAAGATAGGCAAGAATGGAATAATTATCCTAACACCAAATGGTATTAATGGTAGGAGAGTTATCTCCTACCATCTCAAGATGAGTAAAAGGAATGGTTATGATCTCCCCATCCTTTTGATAATTTAGGGGTTTAAGGTTAATCATGTTGATGAAAAAACATTAGGTGGGATGATTTTAAAATCATTAGGTGTTGATGGTGGAATGGATGGTGAGGATGGTATTTTCTCATCAATAACAATAATTGGAGGTGAGTTTGTTAGATCTTTGGGTGGAACAAAACTAAGACCAAATATTTCATGAGGCTTTTGAGTCTTACATGGAGTCAAATCATGTGGTCTATGCTCATAACATCCTAAACCAAATCCCTTCTAAAAACACCTATGGAGGTATGTCTTGGTGAACTCTAGTTTATCTAGGTAGGATAAAATGAAGGTGAATGGTCGAGGAGAAGAGGAAGCCAAGGAAACAACAAGTGATTGATCAATTCCCCCATAGATACAATTCATTTGGAGATTAGGAGGCTCAAAATAAATATTGGTTCTAGTATTCAGGTCATAACTAGGGTTTTGGTCAAGGTTCCTATAGTCTTGGGGAGTAGGGAAGTCATCCAAGGCCAAGAGGTAGTACTCCCAAAGTGAGAGATGTTATAATGTGGATTCTAAGGGGTTATTTTTAGGGATTTGGGTAGAAGGAATGGATGATCTAGTCAAGGCCTTATTGGTAGAAAAAGTGGAATAATCATTGGTTGATGAATACTTGGTGGTGGGAAGGAGGAAAAAATAATTTAGAAATTACATCATATTGCACAATGTAAATAGACTAGGGTTATATTTTATGGTAACTAATTGACCCCCATGCTTAAATTTGATGCACTGATGTAGGGTGGATGGTACACAATTAAAGGAATGGATCTAAGGGCATATAATTAGAAAATTACACTATAACCCACCTTCCACTATGTAGAAGAGCTCAGGAAGTTGTGCACGATCCTAGATGAATGTGGAAGATGACAATTCTTAGAGTTGTTGCCATAGTATGATTGAATAAATAGAGCATTGTTATGGTTTTTGACATAATGTTCTTTGATCATTTTAGTTTGTCATATGTGTGGGAGGAGATAATGTTGATGTTATCCATTCCATCAATCATAACCCTTTTTATGTAGGTTTGGTTGATGTATGCAATATATAAAAAGAGGAGGATCCAAATCCTAGGGATGAACAGAGGGTATTTATGAATCCTTAAAGGTAGTAACTATGGAAAGTTGGAGGGCTCTAATAAAGGATACTAGAAGTTATGGATCTTCTAGTTAAAAATATATAGATTATAGATCTTCTATCATTATCTAGCAGTGATGGGGTGAGGTAATTTATTAGCTCATATAAACTCATCTTCATCGATGTTTGGTGAAGTCGATTTAGAACTACCTCTTTGGATTGACTTAGAAGGGTTGGATTAAGAGGTACCCAAGATGGATATCTTACATTTGGTAGAAGGTGTGGATGTTTGGGTTTGGTTGAGTGGTTGAGTGGTAGAGAAAGGGTATGTCTATAGAATGGACACCTTTGCCTTCCCCCTTATCCTTTTATTTGTCTTGTGGTTATGTGACCATATGAATGATGTGGATTTGGGAAATAGTTATGGATATAAGAGTACTTTAGTTCCTCCTCACTCTTGGATGAAAGTGAGGGAGTAGGTAGGTTTGGGGTGGTGGTATATGGTTCTTAGAGTGGCTATGGGATTATGGGTGGCTCTTCTAAAAATAGGTCATTGTCAGCATATAACTAATGGACTAGGACTTGGAGATATTTACAATTCTCTGTATCATGTCCCAATAATCTATGGCATGAATAAATTAGATTCTCATGAAATTAGGATGATTTAGGAGTAAGGGGTAAAATAGTTTGATGAGAGGCAAAGTAAATCAAGAATCTTTGTAGGATAGGTTGAGTATGTCTCAAGTAAAGGTGACAAGGATGTTGGATTTTTGGTTTTGATTTTTGGGGTGGAAGCCTTGTTAGGAGTAGGCTTAGTATCATGAATTTTGGGTGGTGGAGTATTATTAGTGGTTGTTGGTTTGGAGGTAGAATTTTTATAAGTAGCAGGCTTGGTAGTGGGTGTTTTTAAAAATAGAGGGGTTAGAAGTAGGATGTTTGGTAGTGGAGGTCTTGGAGGTAGAGGGAGAAAAAAGAAAGGTAGGGGTGTATCTAGAACATGAGGCTATGTTTGGTTTGTCTTTAAGAGACGTGTTTTATTAATAAAAGGGTGAGGTCTTTAGGATAAAAAGAAGGAAGTGGTCCCAAAATGGAAGGCAAGGTAGAAATAAGTGGTAAGGTTCTAGCTTTTGGGATCCTAGGTAGTTATTATTTCTTGATTGGCTTGATTTGAGGTTACTTTGGTTGGCTAGGTGGTGCCAAATCCAACTTTAATGGATGGTGAGTAAGGCTATAAGTAGGTAATACACCTATGTTTTTTATAGGCTTAGATAGGAGGAAGAAGGTGCTTAGACTACTTTCGATGGATTCAGTTTGATTGGTTCAACTATGGCTTGAGGGGTAGATGTTTTCTAATGGTTTGGTTGAGATGATGTTGGTTTTAATAGTGGAAGTGGAAGGCTAGGTTGAAAATGGCATAGTTCAGGGCTCTTACTTGATTGGGTAAGGGAGCCCAATATGGTGCCAAAATGTGGCAAGGTCCATGTTGAGTTGGGATAGGTACTTTAAGTTTTTGAACCAGTCTAGAGGAAAGTATTATAGATGGGTTTAATCCCTTTAGTATTGGTCTCAAAAGATAAACCCATGGGTGGATAGAGGGGAATGGTTACCTCATCTTTTTCTTCAATCAAAGGATCCAAGGTTTGGGAAGGTGAGTCTACTATAGGAGAGGTAGGTAAAGTGATCTCTTCCTTAAGAATGCTTTCCAAAGGAAGAGCGGATTGTTTTATATGGAAGAGAAGGATATGGTGTTAATGGCTACCTCTTTTGGTATGTCTTCCAAAGGAGAGGTTGGTAGCTACACTACCTCAACAAGTGGAGAAAGAAGGATAGTTTTTTCCTTTATTTTAGTTTATAAAAGAATAAAAGGTAACTCCACTACCTCAATAAGTAGGGGGTAAGGAAAGGTGGTTTGGGAAATGGTTTCCTCAACAATGAGTGCACTAAGAACAACATTAACAATATGGACCTCATGTTTGTGAGAGGATTCCAATCTATTATTTTCATTGTTCATAGAAGGAACATGGTTAGGGAATGGCTATCTAAATATGTCAAGTTACTAATTTGGGGGTGTGTTAGGGTTATCCAACACAAGTTACCCCTTGTCAATCAGACTTTGGACAACACTTTTAAAATTATTTCACCTACTAACATCATACCCAATGACATGATAGAAGGCACACAATTTGTTCTCCTTATACAAACTAGGTATAGGATGAGAAGAATCATTTTTTTGTGGAGATTTAATAAGTGAAAGTTGTATGATATTTTAATCTAAGAGGATATAAGCATGTTCATTCTATGGAGAAACATTTATTAAGTATTTTATTAGGAGTGACCCCTACTCTTTTAGGCATAACTTTCTCATATGGCATTGGATTTTAAAACCATCTAAACTTGTGGAAAGTAGATTCAGAATACATTTTTAAAAGCCAACCAATGTTGCATTGCCATTTTTATGATTCAGATCCATTTTGACCCAAAAAAATGAAAATAAAATGCACTTACTATTTTTAGAATAATAAAATGCTAATAACTTACAAACCATAATTTATTTTTAGAGACTCCAAGAGGGACTTAAGATGTATTTTTCTATTCTAAATGAAATCAGCCCCTTTTAGGCACCACTTATTATTTTTAGTAAGTAGGGGTTTTTTAGATACCCTAACCCTAATTAGGGTAGGGAAAGTGTCTCTATTATATTATATATGCTATGTAAGCCTTTACATTTGAATATAAGTGAAACAGAGAAGCACAAAGCTATAATTTAGCCATCTCTCTGTATTTGCATTCTTTGCATGTATGTGCATGTTTTAGATTTTTGAATAAATTCAAGAATCTGAGTTTGGAATAGCTAGAAGGAAGTGTTTTCTTCTCTCTAACTTCATATCACAGTTGATTTTAACAAATTTTATAAAACCAAAGTATATGACTCCCCTAGTGGAGTAAATGTTTTTGAGTTATTGTGGTTTTGGTTTCTAATGTGTTGATTCGAGGAATTGGAAAAGTTGGGATGGTTAAAAATGAGTGGAGGAGTGATTTTAAGGAAAACCACATTTGTGTTTCCTTTATTTTTGGTGTTAGTATTGGTTTAATTGTTATGTTTTTAAGAGGAATCCTAATTTTATTTGAAGGTGGAATCATAATTTTAACTTCCCTTCATCAATGGCTCTATTATCTAACTTCCATGCCATGGGTGAAAGCTTCATCAGAGGTCTTGAAATTCTTAACCCATAAAGTGGAGTAAATGTGTTTGGCACAAGCGTAAGCAAAAACATCAATCAACTCATTTTTGGGAAAAAGAGAAAGAGAGATGGTTTATCAAGCTTATCTAATGGGCTACAAAGTTATCAATCAACTCATCATCAAATTACCAAATGGAGTAACGATTGGTGATGGAAAATTTATT
>JARHVA010002266.1:1340000-1370000 GCA_037957365.1 Torreya grandis
TATTTGTGCCTTATGGTCCTATGACACGAGTGATCACATGCCCATGGGGGTTATTATCTAGTATTATTTTTGTGGTATGAAAGTTACATTGCCTTTATATCTGGAGATACCAAGCTTGGTTATTTATCTTAAAGATATCATCAAAGACAATGAGTATCATGAAAAGTGATTTACACGATTTATCAATTTTGGATGAAATAAGAATAAAATATATCAAAAATATCAAAGTATATCATAACACCATAAATAAATAATATAAAAATAAGATTTAAAATCAAGAATTTAAAATTGGTGACTTGGTGCTAAAATAAACTTAAAAATATACCAATGCAAATAAAGAAATTAAAGGTAATTTTAAACTAAATTGGATAGGACCATTTGTCAATACAAAGAAAATTATAACATGGGTTTATTATTTGGATTTTATTAAATCAAAACATATGAATAACCCTATAAACATTATGCACTTGTGTCAGTTTTACATGTAAGCATCTCATATTCAAAAAATTCAAATATTCAAAAAATAAAAATTAGGACCTATGCATGACATGATTTTCTTGTTACATTATTGATTTATGATATTTATCATATACATGGTATATTACATATAAATTTTCTATGCACATTTTGTTTCATGGTATACGTGAGTGGGATACATGTCATATAAGTTATATATGATACATAAATACATAGATGCGGGACATTCCTTACACCTAGGGGCTTGCCTAAATTGGGGGTATTTTGGTATATCTCATCAAGCTATATCTCTCTATGAAATTCCATTGATCATATTGAGATGCTTAGACTGATTATACAATACTCTCTTGAGTATAATCCTTAATATGTTATTTTCTATGGATGTGGAACTTTGTTACATGTGATGATGACATTGATTGATTATGTAGATTAACTTTACTTGTTTTATGCATGATGGATGTTTTTGATGTTTACATTATTTTATCATTAATGTGTGTTAAAATGTTTGATTATTTATGTGTGTAATATGTGTGATAATTGGTGTGTGTTGAATTACATGGTCTATATGTAACCATTCATATGTTTTATGTTACAATTATATTATGTGTTATATCATGTGACTATTAATGAGTGTAACATTTCCTTACATTATAATTTGATGAATGTTATAGTAAATTATCTATGTTTCATCATTTATGATTGTTAAATTTTTGGATGATTGATGTGTTCTAACTTACGTGTTTATATGTGTATTATCTTGTCATGTGTGTTTAAGGATCGTTTAGTCCATGCCATAACCACGTTGTTCATGTCAAGCCATATTTGAGTCATTTGTCGAGTGTTTATGTGAATTGATTATGTTTTGTCACATAAAGTGTGTTTTAGGATCCTCCAACCCATGACATGGCCATGTTTTTAATGTCAAGTTAGAGTTAGGTCATGTTTTAAGTGATTTTATGTGTCACAATCATGACATTATGTGGTTAAATATATGATTACTAAGATTTGTGCCATGAATAATACCACATATTATTATATTGTGTGTGATTCAATAATCTCTATCATGTTTAATATTATACATGCATCAACACTAAAATGTGTGTTATTATGTGACAAATTACTACTACTAGAATTGACACTTGTATGCCATTGCCTAGGTTATATGTTTCATTTATGCTTTAATGATTAATTATTTTTTTTATTAAACGTAAAAGTGGGGTTTTGAGGGACCCTAAATTTACAAAATTACCACCTCAATGTCTAGTAACATAGACCAAAAGATCCATAAACATAGGAAGAACATGCAAGTTCACTAGATAGTTACAATAAAGATACATCACAAAAATAACTTATTCATAGCTTCCATTACAAAATATAAAGATTTATCAATGAATTTTATTCCAATCATCGTAAGCTATTTTCTATTACTGTGTCATGCTTTGAAAGTTTTTCTCCAAATCACTTACCAATTTTTCCTTTTCAAACGTGGTATCCAATCCTTTAAGCTTTTTATTTGGAGTAGGATCATTCTCACTTTTATTAGAATTGTTAAAGAACATAGATAAACCCTCCATGCTCTACATTGTGTTTTTCACTGTTACTTTACTAAAATTGACTAGAATATTTAGTTTTTCTTTGAGTTATATATTTTCATTCTCCAACATATTAATTCTATCAAACAAAATCTCAATCTGAGATGCCATTTCAACTTCCTTCTCCTGAGTACAATACACACCATATTTTTATTAAAGTTGTTAACTTCTTGTTTCAATATTGAGTAGTCCTTCATAAAATAGCACATAAATGCCTTTTGAAGATTAACCTCATCTTACAAAATCTTTAATTTATTTTGATTTTTATCTTTATGTTTAAAATAATTCAACTTAAAGTCTACCTGAGCTTATAGATGAGGATCCCCTATTTTAGCCTATACATAGTCATCCTTCTCTTTATTGCTTATAAGATTCAAATTCATTCCTTCCCTATTTTTAGATATGTGAGTGTCAATTTGTATATTCTATTTTTCAACCTATTCCACCTCACTAGGAATATTTGCTTGACTCCAACATTTTTGTCTATCTCCTCAATGTCAATCATGGCATCTAAACTCTATAACATATGATTACTAAAATCCCCCTCTTTCCTATTTTATATCTTGTCATTATCATCATTATTCTTTGATTTAAGACTATCACTACTCCTTAATAACCATTTTAGAGGTACAAAGGCTGAGACATTGATCTTGATGTTCTTCATTATAATAATCGAGGACTTTAGAGAAGGGTTTTGTGCTTGGAAGAACTTATATATAATGAATATTACAACATGGTGTAATGGCTCATATTTTACACTCATTTTCACTTCTTTGAATAAATTCTCCAGAGAATGTAGGATATAAAAAATAATACTCATAGCAATTTTATGCCTCATATAATTGAGTAAAGGGAGATGGTAATAATGAAATACTTTACATCTACCATATAAAGTAACATACCTGATTATTTATTCCACCACATCATCAAATGGAATCAAGAACTCTTCTCTCTTGAATCCACCTTGGAACACCATAATATTTTCATCCCCAATTGGGAATTTTTCCTTTTCTTACTCTTGATTTGTAGTCAACTTGATGTACTTGTTTTCTTTGATTTGAAGTCTAGTAACCTTAGAAATCAATTCCTCTATGAATTCAATAGATATATTCCTAATTTTTACCACCTGATCCACCTAATTTTTTATAAATTAATGGGAAAGATATGTATCACATCCACATATGTGATCTATGAAACTTGTTAACCCCCTTGTATGCAAAATTTTCCATACCTCTAGCTTCTTTCTAATGTTATCCACATTCATTGGTTCATTACGGTTCAAATATCCACCCATGGTCAAAAACCTTTTCACTACCTTACCAAAATCCATACTTGGAAGACATCTAAAATTAATACATTATATTTTAGCAATAAACTTTATATAATTATAGAGATAATTGTTAATATACTAATGATCAAAAGAATACCATTGGAGGTTATGATTATGAAAGTCATAATAACTGAACATAATTAAAATACACACAATAAAGCATATTATTATGTGCCACTGCTTATGTAAGATCTAACCCCTACATAATATTGCTTTTTTATTTCATGATAATATCATTTATATAATTGGGATGAATCTACCTTTCATTTCATACTTTGAATTCCTTTGTCTCAACCCATCTATTAGTAAATGAATCTACAAGCATATTACCCTCTCTATAAGTGTGCTGTAAGATGAATTTTTCAAACCATTTGCTTATATGAATAATTTCATATATTAAATGAGATATAAAACATGAAATAAAATTATTTTTATTGAGGTATTTAATAATATTGAGAGAATTTCCCTCAATACATAAGAATCTATAACCCAACTCAATAGCCACTTGTATTCCCCAAAAGGCTGATAAGCTTCAAAGACATAACTTGTTTGGAAGCCCATGATTACTTCATAATATAAAATAATCTCCCTATGATGGTATTTAATTACCCCTCTACCTCTTGAGAGCCCAATATTTCCTTTAGAGGATCCATCAAAAGTGAGTTTTACCCAACCTGGTTGAGGAGCCATCCATCTTATCAATTTTCTTAAGGCTATCTTGGGGTCCACCAAAGAAATGTTTTCAAGGTTAAGCTTCTAATATTTAGAAATGTTTTCCTCACGTGGTAATAAAGGATACCTTTTTCCCCACCTTATATTATTTAAATTTTCATATAAGAGTGAAAATATTTTGTTAGAGACTCTAATGAATGAGCTATGCTTATTCCTAAAGATTCTATTATTATGTTCCTTCTAAATTCCCCATAACAAATTAGGAAAAAATAAATTACAAATATAATTAATCTCTTAGTTAAAAAAGGGACAATACCAAGCCTACCAAGCCTCCATTAGAGATGAAGGAAGGACCCAAGAAACTTTGAATCTTTGAAGTAGATAACCCTAAATGTGGAAAGTAAACATGCAATTAATGAAGACATGATTAATAGATTCCTAAGTATTATCACGTAGAACACACATATTTACCACTTGAAGACCTATTTTACTTAGATTATCCAATGTAATAATTCTATTTTGGACACTCAACTAGTTGAAGATGTTGATTTTTGGAATTAGATTTTCATTCCAAATCCTTCTCAAAGGATTGCCCCGATCTATCAAAATTTAAAGATTCATATATCCATACTTACCTTGATATATTACATCCGATGAATCAATACAAATTAATTCATCCTCTATCTATAGATTTTTAATATATTTACCCTAGAGAATAAAATTACAATAAAAAATAATAATTTTTGAAGCAACATCTACATTATCAAGGGTTAAATGTTTCCACTTTTTTTACCATTACAAACATGAATATAATCAGCCACCATTTCCATAAATATAGAAGATATTATAGGGGAAATATGATGACAAGGAATAAGAGATTCCAAAGAATTGTTTATAATCTAAGGAACCTTCCAAAATCTAATACTCTGACCATTACCAAGCTTTCACTTACAACCCTTGAGTAAAGTATTTCTATTTTCTTAAAAGAAATTATAGATTACAAAACCTTTGATAATAATAGGCTCATAAAGGAAGGTTAAAGGAGAATTATAACCAAACTATTTGGCATAGAAGATGCTTTCCCAAGGAGAAGGTTATTTGATAATTTTACAACAAAGCTTAGAAACTAAGGCTTTATTCATAGAGGAAAGTTTTCTAATACCTAACCCTCCACAAAATTTTGGAAGGTGTATTTTATCCCAAGCCATCAGAGGATATTTGTGAATGTCCTCCATACCTATCCATATGAATATTTTTTGAATTTTGTTTATTTTTTATCGTATCCCCTTGGGAGTTTTAAATAGGGACATAATGTATACATGGAGGCTTTTAAAACATTTTTTATGAGTAATAATTTACCTTCCTAAGAAAGAAAAGCCCCTTTCCATATTGAAAGATTCCTTTGAAGCCTTTCAATTAGAGGGTACCAAAATTTAGATTTCATATTTCCCTTAAAAAGTGGCATACCTAAATATATGGAGGGAAGTTTCTTGATTTGACAATTTAAAATATGAGAAATCTTGCTTTGTCAAAAGGCTGACATACTGATAAAGAATAAATAACTTTTAGAGTAATTAATCAATTATTTTGAGACAACTTCATAACTATCCAGAATTAACTTAATTTATTTAGTCTCCCTTATTGAATATAGATCTAAAATAATCATATCATCAACAAAGTGTTGGTGAAGAAAAGGAAGAGCCCTTGAGGCAAGTTTGAAACACTTCAAACTACCCTGTTAAATTGCATTTAGAAGATTTCTACTTAAAGAATCTACCATTATAATGAATACTAATGGAGACAAAAGATACCCCTATATAATTCCTCATTCATTCCCAAAAAACCTGATGGGAAACCATTAATAATAATAAAAAACATTGACATTGAAATGAATCTATAAATCAACCTTCTAATATACTTATGGAAACCAAATTTCTTTAGAACTGAATATAAGAAACTCTAGTCCACTCTATCATATGCTTTAGCCATATCAATTTTAAAAACCATATCATATTTTTTACTATCTACCATGGAGCGTACCATTTCATGAACAACAATTATTCCATCGTATATTTGTCTTCCTAAAACATATCCACCTTGATTAGAAGAAATAATTTTATTTAAAAATGGCTTTATCCTCAAATCCAGTTTTTTGTAAAAATTATATATATATATATATATATATAATTGCACATGCTGATTGGCCTAAAATCCTTGAATTGAGAGGCCCATGTCTTTTTGGGAAAAAGATCAATAAAATTATTATTAATTTATTTGAGAAGTTTTCCAAAGGAAAAAATTCATCCACTATAACCCATAAATCTTAATAATATCCTAATGATGTTGATAGAAAACTATTGGAAATCTATCTGGACCTGGTGCTTTGTCTTTGTTCATTGAAAACACAACTACCTCTATTTTTTTATTTTGTTACATATTTCAATAAGTTGACATTATCCTCATCAATAATAAGAGTTGGGACATATTGAATAAAATTAGTGGTCAACTCTTTGACTAGATCTGAGTTAGGAGCAAAAAGATATTTGGAAAAACTCACTGCTTTCTCTTTAATTATAACTGGATATATATGAAGAGATCCATCCTCATAAAAAAAAATATCAATTCTATTATGACTTCTATTCTTGAGAGTAGTCAAATTAAAAAAATTGTATTCTGATCTCCCTCATGTAACCAAGTAGCCCTTGATTTTTATCTCCAGAAAGTTTCCTCTTGATTCAAAATGAAATAATAATCTGATTCTAGTTTATGATCCTACTAAAGTAAATGTTCACTAAGACATTGGGCAATAATACAATCCTCAAGAGAAGTCATTTCAAATTTAATATGATCTTTTTGGTAGAATATATTTCCATAAACCTCATGATTCCAAACATGGATTTTTCTTTTGACATTTTTTAATTTTTGAGCAAACTTAAACATAGCTATACTAGAGACTTGCACATTCCACCATTCATTTATTATTTATCGTAGTTCTAGGTGAGTAAACCACATATGCTAAAATATGAAAGGAGACTTATGATTTTTGAACCTGATAAGAATATTAAGCACTAATGGATTATGATCAAACCTAATCATTGGCAAAGAAGATAAATATAAGTCTTGAATGCTTAACCAATTAGGGGAAACAAGAGCCCTATCCAATCTTGTCTAAATAAGATTATTACCAATTCTTTTATTATACCAAGTATAATAAGAACCTCATATTTCAATATCAAATATCCCATTTATAGTAATGAACTTAGCCTAATCTATACTATCAGATAAATATTAGACACATCCTTTCTTTTCTCCAACACAAAATAGGGTATTGAAATCACCCACTAGCATCGATTCTAAATCTTTACAAGTATTTTTTAAAGAAACTAGTTCTAACCATAATATTCTCCTACCCATTATTGTGTTAGGAACATATATATTTGAAATAATCTAGGATAATTATTGTGAAGGATTAGTAAATAAACTAGCAGATGGTTTTTATTTTCAAATAATATTTCACCTTTAACTCTTTTATCATCTCATAAAGTAGTAATACCTCCTGATGCACCCTCTAATCCTACACTATCCAACATAGCTTCTTTCCAAAGCTGATGTTTTGTTATCTATAAAACATTACTAGCCATCTTTGTTTCTTGAATAGAAAGAATAATTGGTAGATTTGTCTTCCTTATATATCTAAATACTCTATGTTTGCTAGAATGATTCAGACCCCTAATATTCTTTCATTTATCTTATTTATTCCACTGCCTAATAGATTATCTGATCAGTTTAAGCTTAAGGATAGTTTGATAACCATTGGCTATCTCATTATCAGTTTTACTCTTTCTTGTTTCAACTGAAGAATATCTTATTTTTTTATTACATGAACTTTTATCTACCTACCTCTTATCCCATCTAAAATAATATCCTTCTCCTCTCTAGTATAATCCAATTTAAATCTATGAGATGCACAAGATAAAGATATCCTATTAAAAAACTCCCTTTTATCCATTTATTCATTCAAACACAAGTTGTCTTGAGTCAAGTCAGAAAGAAATTCCTTTATTGGAGAAAAAATTATGAGAAAAAAATCTTCAACTTTACCTTCCTCCAAATTTTCCAAATTTTAGAAAAGGTTATAAACCACTGGATAAGTAAATTAAGTAGAAACATCTTTGATATTTTAAAAATTTGTAATATCTTTATCCAAGACATTGTCAGTGCATTGCCTTTATTCTAGAATTTTACTTGATATAGGAGTATGTTCACTTCCATGAACCACATTTTAAAAAATTCCTATATAGTCTTATTTTCCTCTAAATATTTAAGCATATCTCTTGTAAGTATTTCTACTAAAGATGGTGCATTATCTAATGTAGAAGCATCCTAGATCACCATATAAATTTGAATGATTTCCTTCATAAGAAATGGATTCAGAGAGGGAGATGAGGATTTAATGGAATCTCATCTAAACCACTATTATATTTCCATATCCAAGTATTTTGATCCTTTTTAAAAACAAAGGCATTACCCTTTTTTATAAAGGAGGGGTAATTCCTTGTCATGTGGCCTAACTGCATGTATCCTTCACATTTGATTAAAGAATATTCATATTCAATTTTATGAATCATTTCTCCAATTGAGGAATTTAAAATTAAAAATGGGTTAATTATTGATCCATTCTTGCATTCACACAAAAATGAGCATGCACCATACAGATTCTTGATTTAGTAGCAGAATCAAAGGCAATAAGATCTATAAACATCTTCACTATACTGATAAATAAAAATTATTCCCAATATTTAAGATGAAGGCCAAGAATCCTCACCCAAATGGTCATCTTATGAATATCTTCTTGTTTAGGATCAAAGCCTACTTTCCATTTTTTTAAAAATAGTCTAGATCTACCCATAAACCAAGACCCCCTACTAAGATCTGTGCACTATCTTCATCATTAGTACATTTGATTAGGAAAAATTCATTACTAAGAGCAGAGATATCAAAATATCCTCTTAGATTCGAATATATTCTTGCCTAGGCCCTAAAACACTCAATATTAAAATGTGATCCCATAAATTTACCCACTAGACAATAAGTCCACCATAAGGATGCCTTATTTTTTAACTCATTTGGCATAAAAATATGAAAAAATCTTGCATCTTTCAAAATGGGTAGATCTATACCTATAAAAAATCCTTGTATTCACCAATAATTCCTTTGAGCTTATCAACCTAGGAAATCTTATTGGGGCTCACCAAATGATTAGAGAAAGATAGAGATTATAGTTTATTCCCCACCTGGGAATCATTAATAAACAACTGAGCATGAAAGATATTAACAATAAGAGATACACATCGATTAACAAAGGGTTTAGGTGGAGAAAGCACAAATTCTCCAAAATCTTTACCTCTAACCTACCTGGGTCCCCCTCAACATTGCCTGCCACTTCATGCTCCATCAAAACCTGAGTGCTTCTACCTGCATGATTTTCCTCAATCCAATTTTCTTGGAGCTATGTTAAGTATTGTTGTGATAGAATATATTGTCATGCTTAGAGGCTTTTCATGATGACATTATATATATATATAATAAATGATGCATATAACTATTTTAATTTTAGTGATTCTAAGATTCATCCCTTACCATAAAAGGGGGGCTTACTAGTGGGATTATTATAGAAATTCAATCCTTGATAGACATATAGATGATATAATTTGAGATACATATTATAAAAATTGAGATATATATTAGAAATATTGAGATTCAAATTGGGGTTGGATAACATATTGACACACATGTGAGTATATGTGGGGCATTTTATAGGATTATGATGAACAAGTAATGGACTCTATAACATTATGGGATAGGTTACATGGTTCAGACTGAGTAGGTTTATAAAACTTGTCAAATTGAATAGGTTGAAATATAGATGATAGAACTTTCTAATCATATTGAGTTATAGATGGATCAAATAGGGGGAATGGTTGTTATTCATACATACACATTTTATATTTATATGTTGGGGTTCAATGATATTATGAAATAACTTTAAATCTAAAATTTATATGTAGTAGTTGATTTAGAGTTTTAATTTACATACAAACCTATTTTAGGCTTCCAAATTTGTATATGAGTCTATTTTGGGGACCACCTTTACATATGAACATGTTCCAAGGTTCAATGAAAAGGTAATTATGTTGATATTTTGAGTGGTATGGTTGATCTTATGCATCTCTCAACTTCCATCACTTATCTATCCAATGGGGGTTGATTTTTTTTACATCCCAACCCATGGTTTTAACAATGGCAACTTATTATGGCATAATCACCCCATGGAATTTTACAATTTAGTTCAAAAAATGGTAGATTGATTCACATACCCATAAGTGTATTCACTCCATGACTTTTAAATTTCAATAAATTTGATGATCTATATTATTTCATATTTTCTATCATGGGTGGACATTGATTTCTATAGGTTTTGCATGGATTAGGTTATATATTAGTGCATACCTAGTAACATCAAGTGTGACTAAGTTCACATGTACCAAATATACTTATCATTTTAATCTAGCATTTTCAATACTAGTCTAGAAGGGAGACATTTATAGACACAAAAAAATGATATTTTACACTTTTGAAACATTAGTTTTGATCAATATTTAATGTTTATAAATTTTGCACCTACATTTGACTCTTGATGTCATTCTCCCCTATCCATTTTCATATCTATTAACTAGGATAGCCCAATTATTTGTTATCCATACTTAGGTTCTCCTTAGTCTATGGATGAATTCTCTATTATCCTATGTAGACTGTTCATATTTTAGATTACTAATTTTCCCTCTTTGGATAATGTGGGCAATAGTAAGATGTTAATGGTTAGTGACAACATCTAACATTGACATAAGTGTCATAAGATCTCTAGTGTATTTTTTACCAATTCAAATACCTCCCTTGGGTCAATATATACATGCTTTGCATGATGGTTATGGGGGGCAATACATAATGACTCATCTATACACATCATGGCTAAAAGGGCCATTTCAAAAACATGGGACTTCTAGGTACTTTAAATACTATCCATCTCCTAATTGTACATTATTTCAAATAAATGGGATTCTCCAATATCTAATAATATTTCAAATAAATAGGACTCATGATAAATAAATGGGACTCATTGATTAAAAAATTATATTAATTTGTAATTATTTAAATTTTCTATCATGATTAATTATTTAATTTTAATTAGTTTATTTATTTAATTTAATTTAATTAATCATAATTATTTAAATAATTTAAATAATTAATTAAATAATTTAAATAATTAATAATTAATTAATTAACTAATTTAATATAGTAATCAATTAAATAATTATTTATTTTGATTTAATTTAATTAATAATAAATTAATTATTATAAATAATAAAAACATTAAATAATTATTTGTTATTAATAATTAAATAATATCAATTAATTATTATAATTAATCATTAATATTAATTAATTTTTATAATAATAATAAAATGGTATTAAATAATTATTAACAATCTATCATTAAATATATTAATTAGTAATAAAACAATATAATACTTCGGAGGTCATAAAAGTCCCCCAAAAAATCAAGTTTTATTTCAAAAGAATGGGACTCATTACAAAAAATGGGACTTATGATATTTTAATAAGAAATGACATTATAATTATATAAAACTTAATAATTATTTAATTAAACTAATTATTAAAGATTAATATATAACAATAAACTAATATTAATTAATAATACAATAGTATTAATTAATTAAGCTCAGTCATGATAGCCTAGTGGTTAGTGAGCTAAGTGTTAGGATTGGGAGGTATATATATATATAGTTTTAGGGTCCATTCCCTAAGATGCCCACTCTCTAATATCATTCCTGCATTAAGATATGATAAGCTACTCATGAAAAGTATCCAAATGCAATGGACTCCTGGATGGATGTTCAATTCAATGAGGGTTGACACATGGCTTGAAACCTATGTTTAATATGATGAGGGAAGTCCACAACCCATGGCTAGGGATACTATTCACTGATAGTTTGATGACAATCTGGTTATAAAAATGTCTTAACCCATATTTACCCCCACTAATGATTCAATCATAAATTTTAATGGTCAAATTAATAATATTAGTATTACTTGGTAAGCTCTATCACTAGGGTGGTTCAAACTTAATTTTGATAGAGCTTATTGAGGGAATCTAGGAGCTTCTGAAGAAAGTTGTGTGATTAGAGATAATGAGGCTAAATTCTAAGATTTAGTGGTAGGTATTGATCTTTCACTTGAGTGTGGTGTATCCAATTTGGAAATCAAAGGCAGTTCTCAAGTAGTCATTCAAGCATTGTCCAAATTAGAGGCTAAATCTTGGATCTTGAATAACATCCTTGAGAAAGTGTGGGATGATGTCTCTAAATTTCATAACTAGAAGTGTTCACACTATTATAAGGTGGCTGATTTTTTGGCTAATTCTAGGATTGAGCCAATTCAAATCAGATGGGAGGATAATGTTAGGGAAGCATGGGAATATTTTAGTGAGGTGGTAAACCTTAATTTTTGAATGATGTTTATTTCTAGCTTACATGTGTGGAGTTTAGAGGGGCATTAATTTACGATGATCCTTCCTTTATTTTCATCATGAGGCTCATGCAGATCATTTTCCTAATTATCATTGTAATTGGTACTTATTAGTGACAGTCTCTCCTTTTAAGATTTGCTTTTTATGGATTATTCCATGCTCTAATTTTTCACAACATTGGGATTTGGTATTGATGCAATGGGACATAACAAAATTAAGTTTTTATCTCTACTTGTGGTCTTTAAATAAGGGGCAAAATAGAAATGGGGTTTGTGGGTCACATTTTAATGTCACGACTAAAACACATTTTATGGTCTCCCACCCCAGATGTAGATCAAGCCATCTTGGAAGTGTTGGGTGGTGAGGTGTTGGAGAAGAGTTTGAGGTGGTGGGTTAATTTGGAGGTGTCTTCTCTATTTTCTTCAAATATTCTATTGACCATCTTAGGAAAATAATAGGTGATGGAATTGGTTGAGTTTTTTGTAGCTCCTAAATTTTGGGTGGAATTGTTGGTTCAATTGGAAAAATTTCTTAGTGGGTCTCGTGATCCTCTCCCTTTTTCTGGTAAAGATGGCTTGGGGTTTGTTCCTTTGGCATTATTCAAGGAGTTGGAATTTTGATTTATTACCCTTTTTCATTTAGATGAGGAATTAGAGGTGGTTAGAATTAAGGAAAAGGAGGTGGTTAAGGAGGTATTTCTATTAGACCATGAATCTCTCAAAGCTCCTCTACCATGTTTTGTGGTTTGGTGAGATGCTTGAAGGATAAAGGAGTGGGTTGAGGCTATGAAATTCAGAGCCTAGGGTTTTTTTGTGGTATGTTTCCTTCTCCAAGCTGGTTTTTGTAGGCATTGAGGGGATGGGGATTTCAAAAAATTGAGGTTATTTATCTGTGGTGCAGCACAAGGCTCAAGAGAACAATGTCAAACTAAAGGAGCAAAAGGTGGCAACATTGTATTCAGTTGGTCGTACATATTAGTCATTTAGTAGAGTGGGTTTTTCTTCCCAACTAGGGCTTCAGGCCTTATGGGATGATGAAGTGGAATGTTGTAGTGGGGGTGGCTCATTCCCGAAGGTGGTACATATCTTAGACTAAGGCTGGTTTATGATTATTTTGATTAGTTAGGTTTGTGATAGTGATTTTGGATGTATAGTTAATAGTTTATTGTAATCTCAAATAGTAATCAATTCAATAGTGTTTTGGTTATGTTTTGGTTTTTTCATGGTCATATGCCTTGTTGAAACTTGTTTCTCAAGTCAGGGGAATGGTTTTCTCCTTATTTTTAATTGGGCAGGGGTCTCTCCAACCTTGAAATCTAACTAAAAAAATAGTACTAATTAATTATTTAAAATAATTTAAAAAAATTAATTATTAAATAATATTAATTAATTATTAAAATAATTTAAAAATAAATAATCATTGATAAAATAATAATTAAAATTTATTAATTATGAAAAATAATGATAAAATAATATTACATAATTATTAATAAATAATCATTAAATAATATTATTAATTATTAATAAATAAGAAAGTAATATTACATAATTATTAAGATTTAATAATTAAATAATATTAATTATTTATTAATTATTAAATAATAATTTTTAACAATTAATCTAGGGAGGAGGAACATGACAGTTCCTTGGAGAAGAATGTAGAAGTATCAGAAGATGATTTTGATGATTAGGATGTCACTCTCAAGTAGATGTCCAATACGTAGTCTAAAAAAAATGGAATGGGTTAGAAAGTGTTGGAAATGAGAATAAAATGTAGCTTGGGGCTAGTCCCAATATTGCAGAACTAAAGCTCGCTCCCTCACAAAAGGATTTAAGGGAATCCCATGCTAGAGATGTTGACAAAGTCAAGGAAAGAGGTTTAAATAAAGGGTCTCATGCCCAAGTGATCAAATGAAGTGGGAATGAAAAGGAACCTTCACCTCGCATTAATCTCATGGCCAATGATTTGGAGGTAATGATCACTAGCTTGAAGGACATGATAGTTTAGCAAATTGGTAAGTGGAAGGAGCTAAATATTGAGGCTAAAGGAATCAAAGAGGAACTGGAAAAGCTTTAGTCCATTGAGCCTACTAATTTTAGGGGTGGAAGTGGGAATAATTCCTTTAGTATACTCAACCTAACATTATAAAAAGCTATTGAACTAGAGAATGCCATAATCGAAAGGGAAGAGGAGAAAAAATAGATTTCAAAGGACAAGTCAAAGGGTGAGAGGAATGTGAAGAAAGGAAAGAAGGCCAACTCAAGGAAAAGATACAAGGAGAAGAGTAATAAGTTTCAAATAAAATTCACCATATGAAGCCTTAAGAAAGTTGAGGAAACACTTGCTCAAGAAAATTCACCATGAAGTACAAAAATGAAGCTATGTTTGAAGTTCTGGTAGATTACTCTAATTTTGAGGACTCCTATGTTTAGTATTTATTATGTCTTCTGAGTCTTATTTTGGTGGTGTTTTATGTTTTAGAGTTTTACCTAAACTTTGGTAGAAGTATAAAGACTCCCTAAGGGATGTTTGTCATTTTTATTTTTTTGTTTGGGTTGATTAGTTATATGTTTTCTTTTTATTTTAGTTACAAGACCCTTTGAAAAACTATTTATTTACATATATCCAAAAAAATTAATAATAATAATAATTAATCATTAAATAATATTTTAAATTGTTAATAAAATAATATTAAATAATTATTAATATATTATTATTAACTAATAATAATTATGTTATAATTTTAAATAAATATGATAATGAGCATTTCAAAAACATTCACTCAACAAAGTCCAAATTATTTTGGCCTCCTCACGGAAGGGAAAATATTCCCTACCCATGAGGAGGCCAAAATGTTTTAACCTCCCCATTGTTGAGAGCCCTCCAAATAATGGGGAGGAAAACATTTTCCCTCCCAAAATATCTATATTCATAATATCAGGGAAGATAACATGATATGACAATATCTATATTCACAATACCACATATATCATTAAAACCATAGTTATATTGATAATTAGTCATATAAATAATGTAATATATGACATCATATCCTACCATTCCATTCATAATCATATATGCTAGAGACCTAGGTTTATTAAAGTATTAGACCTGAACTAGTATAATTGCAAGCTCTAGTGTATGAGGATATATTTTTCCTTCATAGCAAAATCCTTTTTTTCAATTGATATATAGGCTTAGGACTAAGCTTTTTGGTTATTTAAAAAATTACCTTCCTAATTTTTATGAAATGACTCATAGTGGTTGAGTAGAGTAAGCATAAAAACCAAGTGTTCATAATAAAGATCAAGTTTCCAATATCTAACCTTAGTGTAGATCACAATGAGTCCAAAGCTAGTTAAGTAATACTATCACCCTAAGATTTCCAAGGTGAAGGGTAGGAATAAAAATGTATGTAGATATCCTTTAGGTTAGTTAGCTTGAGTATAAAATGTTCTTATAAAATAGGGAAAACCCCTTAAAAAAAAGACAACCCTAGCTTCATATTTTACCATGAGACATCCAATAAAATATAATCATTAAATAAGATCCATCACATGGGCTATACACATTCTCAAACAAGCTATATGTCCATAAGGTAAGATTAAAATTTTTATTGATGGAAATTTTACTAAATTTACCTCCTCATGATCCATGCCTAGTGTCATTAGATCAATCAAGAACAATAATGGTTCTACAACATTCATTCTAGAAAGTCTGAGTGCATAATTCATCAAATATCATTAATAAAGAGCATGAATCTAATATAAGACTATTTATTTTAATGAAAATGATGATTGATATTGTATTTAAAGAAAGGGACAAGGAAAAAATAATAATTTATTTTTTTAATTCTTATTATTATCATTCTATAGCCTTAGTTCAAAAAATAGAGTTTCCAAAAACATTCATATTCTCCAGATGTTAGTTATTTAGCATATGGAAGATATTAACATTTCACAAAGGTCTTTGTTATCTATACAACCCTCCATACTAGCATTGATTATTTTAATATGCTTCCTCATATATAAAATAACATTAAAATAGAGGGAGTGAATATTTAATACACATAGTAAGATCATATTTCTATCTCATATTGAGTCATGTTTAACACCAAGGGGTAAAGTTTAATTCCAAAACATAAGCATGACATAATCATACCAAACTTACATAAGATATTTTACCTCGTGGGTTTAGGCAAAACCATATATATATATATATATATATATATATATATATATATATA
Source organism: Torreya grandis (assembly GCA_037957365.1). Taxonomy (NCBI): domain Eukaryota; kingdom Viridiplantae; phylum Streptophyta; class Pinopsida; order Cupressales; family Taxaceae; genus Torreya; species Torreya grandis. The sequence continues at coordinate 1,356,926 of JARHVA010002266.1, forward strand.
TATATATATATATATATATATATATATATATATATATATATATATATATATATATATATGCCTCTAAGTTCCATTGACTATCCTTAAAACATAGTTACTTGTACATATTGAGATATCAATACTATTCAAGTCAAGGTAATAATTAAGATCAGATCAAACATGGTATTCCCTACAACACTTTTTTATATACGCTTAAAATGCATCTCACCTCTAGGGAAATATTTAAATAATTATTTATATTGTCTAAAATTAAAGTCATTTAGTGTTATGTGGAGGTTCATCTTATAAATGAATTAAGCAATAGGTAGTATGTTCATGATAATACCCAATATAAATTATAGTTACTTTAAAATCATGATATTTAGGGAAATCAAGTCAAATACCAACCATTTTTTTAACACTAGAATAACTTACAATTAAAGATGTAGTTTAACACTTAACCTTTTTTCCAAATAATCATCATTACTTTGTATGAAGTTATTTAAAGCCCAAGGCAATTATTCTCATGACAAGGGGAAGGAAAAAAATTTCCTTTCCCAAGTTGGGATCCCTCCCAACCATGGATATAAAAAATGTTTCCCTCACCATGGGTAGAATAAATTATTTAAAACTATTTTATAGTAAAATTTCATGGTAGTTATGAATTCTATGGTAGACATGTATGCAAATTATGGAAGCATAACGAAGGCACATGAAATAATTGATGTAATTTGGAAGCATAGTAAAGGCACATTTAATCAAAATAATTCATGTGCCTTCAATGTAATTCCAAATCTTTCATAAATTTATAGCATTATAATTTAATATGATGACATATAAGAACACCATTTATCTTACAGTCACCACATTCCCCAAGGCAAAATTTCTTTGAGGAATTTTTTCAAACAATCAAAAATTATGTCACTCAGTTCATGTGCCATCAATATGTGTAAAATATGCCACATAGTTAATATATCTTCAATATGTGTACATTATTTCAAACAGTTCATGTGAATTCAACATGATTCCATATTTTTTTAACTATCTACCATGTCATTCAAAACTAAAGAAATATGATAAATGTTCATTTTCAATTAATTTTTAATGAATACCCATTCTCTATAATCGTGCATTTCAAAATCCTAAATACATTCAAATTTTAACAATGCATGTCAAAGAGAATATTTTTAATATGTTTTTATTGTGAATGCCTTGATAATTTTAAGATGTTTTAGTTGTGAATGCCTTGCTATAAATGTATGTAAAATTAAGAAGCACACTCTAGGATAAATGACTATTTAACATAATGTAAATAAATATATTCTTATCATCTATTAGTATTTAAATTTTGTCCTCTTCATGGATCGGAGGGCTCGTAACCATGGAAACAATTTTTTTTATCACCATGGTTGGGAGACCTCACAACCATGGATATGACAAAATTTTCCCTCTCTATGGTTGGAAGGTCTCCAAATTAGGGTGAGAAAAATAAAATCCACCATGGTTGGGAGCCCTCCTAACATGGAGATGACAAAATTTTGTTTATCCTATCCATGTTTGGGAGGGCTCCCAATCATTATGATAAAAATATATAGGTATTTTATATGCCTTGATAATTTTTAATATGTTATAGTTTTGAATGCCTTATTGATTTTTAATATGTGGTAGTTGTGAATTCCTTGCTAGAAATGTATGTAAAATGAGGAAGCATACTCAAGGCACATGGACTATTTAACAAAATGTAATAAATCTATTATTATTTAAATTTTAATCATGCATGTAAAAAATCTAAATAAATTAAAATTTTAAGTGTGCATGTCAAAATTTGAGACAAATCTTGATGAAATTATTTCAATGACATTATGATATAAATATATTGAAAAAATGCACATTTACAATGCTTTAATTATTAAAATATAATATCAATACCAATTCCATCCACCAAAAATATCAAGATGAATCTCATAGCACTATGTAGAAAGGCTTTTTTACAAGAGGTGATACATATTATGCTTACTATACACAACCACCATATAAACTCTTATGCATATCTTCAACTATTTCAAACATTTATTTTAAAAAATACCTTTTATAAGGTAGTAAAATTAACTTAGACACCAATGAGAGGGAATTTAGGTTTTCCACACAAGCTTTTACAAAAAAAACAAACCCTTATACACACGTATGACATGTGCATATTTTAGTGGATGCCACAAAGTGTTTGAACAAGTGAATGAAATAGACCTTTCATCATGGAATAACCAAAATTAACTAAAAATATAGGAATTGACATTGTCATAGTTGATTTACAATATAAACATGTATGAAAAATTTGAAAGTATACATGAGGCACATGAATTGTAGCATATAATATGATGAATAAAAGACAAATGGCATTTTTATATGTCATTATATTAAAGGAAATTATAGATGTGTACACAAAATATGAAATCATACATATATAAAATATAACATCTAAGAAATATTTTCCATTTACAAGAGAGACACTAACTTAGATGGTGATGTGACTCTTAATTTGGGAATAGGTATTGTTGATTTCATGTAAAAATTATAAGATAAAATAGCATCCTATTTTTTGCATATAATAAAATCATCACATTACATAGACCACAATAATTTATAGGCATCATGTCAAAAAAATCATGTTGTTTATTAGTACAATCAAAATTATAAAATTTGACAAAAAACTAGTTTTAATTAATATTTGATGGAGCTCCATCCCTTCTTACAACATTATTATTTTGGCACATGTTTGGATTAAGATAAACCCACTTTTGAATTAGTGTGGAATCCAACCTAGACACATCAGGAGGTTTGGTCTCCCCTTGGCTTACAAAAGATAAAAAAAGTTGTATCTCAATATGAAAACAAAAAGGACCCAACTAAAATAAGTAACAATAGTGAAAAGAACAATAACCACTTTTGACTGGTGTGAAAACTAGCCAGTTTTAGCTAGATTGAAAACTAGCTTGAACTAATGGAGATAGAGGCCCAAGTCTCAAAAATAACCATCAAGGTCCCCACAGGACCCAAACCCACCTTTGATTGGTGTGGAAAATAGTCTAAGCATAAATGGAGGCCCTAATCCCCCTTCTGATAGGCAATACAAACTAATAGATAAACATAAAACTAGAAAGCAAAAGTAGCTAAACCCAATAGTCCAACACAACCTAAGAAGTAAACAAGGAAAAATAAAATAAATAGAGACCCATTGGGGTCCTAAAAGGGACCCAAAACTAGAAAAATAATAGTACAATCCATTACCTATTGATTATTTTAAAACAAATCAATGCAACACTTGAGTGTCAGAAAGACTCTCTTCCATCCTAGACCAAGCTCCCCAAAAAACATTAGGGGCTTCCTTAAAACACTCATGATGATACAAACTAGGAGAACCATTATAGTGAAGCCATTGTTTACATAGTTGTAAACCCACTTGAAATAATTAAGCATCATATTTTTCTCTAATAAGACTAGCTTAATACTAACATTAGTTTTTTTGAAGGACAAACTTACTTACCTATGAGCCAAAGTGAGGAAAATTTGAAGCAGGTCCTCTCCATGGACCAAACTAAAGTACTAGGGTTCTAGGGCCCTTGTATTGGTACAATCTTTCCTTATTGTGATGAATATTCCTTTGAGATGCTGACTAAACTTGACTCTGCCTTGACTTATGGAGTTCATTATGGTATGAGCCTTTGGGTTGAGGCCATGGTGAAAGACAAATCTCCTATTAGGACTAAGAGGATGGTCCATAACCATTATCCCTTAACTAAATAGAAACATAATAGATCTAGACAAGATCAGGGATTGAGGAAGAGTCTTAATTACTTTGTTATCTTTCCTATCACCCATGGTAGGGGTAAGGTTGAGCCCAGAGGAAAGGAACCCATAACAAAACTTCTATCGAATAGAATAACTGAAGAAAGGTTATAAAAAACCATAAAATTGATCCCTTAGGGTCTTCACCCTATATGAAAAATTTATCATAGGTCTGAACCTGGGTCACTAAGATAAAAATAATAATTATCTAAGCCCCATAAAACCATTGAGCCAATATGAGATTTTTGAGCCAGATAGTTGGGATCCACCAACTCCTCAACTAAAATAATAAGGAAAGGAAATCATTCTTAGATATATACACATGCATGAAATAGATCACCAGGTGGATATGAGATCTGAATATAAATTTGGGAACTCTGTAAGAGTAGTGGGTTGAACCTAGGATGAAGAAGATATTCATGTGATTAATAGAAATGTGGAGCAAGGCATCTAAACAATGACCCCCAACACCAAATCCAGAGTAAACATAGACCCTTTTGTGACCATGATCCAAAGTATAAATTTTTATCTTAGATACCACTGAAAGGGGGACCTAAAGGAATGAAACAACCTCTGTCATAAATCCCCTTTTGAGAAAAAGTAGAGTAGACCCTAAGAAAGGGAGTGGCCATTCTATTCTTCCCAAAGAGATAAAACTTCTACTTGAAATGCGTCTAACACCACTAGACCATAAAAATAGAAAAATCATCTTGAATGGGGTATGAATATACATCATCATCACCCCCATCACCATCCATTGAACCTTCTTGATCACCCCTTGATTCTAATTTTCTACCCATTTTGCTCCACTCCAATTTTTTTTAGTAATAAGTTTATTTTGGCACATGTTGGGTGAATGTTAAAGGAATTTGGGTGTGGATTTAAAAAATACAAATTAATTTTATTAAAAATATAATTTTTTTTCAACATGCCCATCATATGCATATTTAACATTGATAACAATCCATGAAACCACATTTTTTTGAATAAAATATTTGAAAATTTATTAAAATCTCATTAAGAACACAATTTTTAGAATATCACATGAGGAATTTTAAACTATACATCTCAAAAAAATACTCTTTCCATTTTTCATTCATGATGTCCCTACCTTTATCTAAAGCTCCCCATTCTATGGATGTGGAATCTAGCTTTACATCTACCAATTTCATAAGAAGAATGTCTAGCGCATCCTTCAAATAACCTTATCTAAATCATCTCATGAGATTTATATTCCTATTGGTAATATATGACATAGGTAATTATAATGTATAATTATAATTTAAGTGCTAGAAATATGTCCAAGGCACTTAAAACTACAAAATTTTAAAAAATCATATTTCCATAATGCTTTGATGGATGTCTATACTAATTTAAAAATATCTTATTTTGGAAAATGCTTGAAGTATTATGGAAATGTTTAATTGATTGGGTTTCACACATGTTCATTACATTTGGTGAAACAATATTATAATTACATGAGATGTTATATCTTTATTTTATGTCTTTAAATAACATATGTTATGATTTAATTAATGGTTTTTATAGAAATGCATAGTCTTTTATAATATCTATATATTTGGTTTTAAAATATGGTGAAAATTATTCAAAGTCTTTGTTTAATTTTAATCATGCATATATTGTGCATATTATATGAATATTACAATATGATTCACTCATGTTGAAGTGTAGGGTTTCCTTGTGATATAAATAATAACCAAAATGGTTAACCAAGTATACATTATTAATAGTTTTAGTCATTTTAAAATATAATTTACAAATTAAATTGAAGTATTTTCAACCACCATTCACAAAAACTTCATGATAGTTGTGATTTCCTTGCTATACATATATGAAAAATTTGGAATCCTATGAAAGGCACATAAATTATTTTAAATAATAAAAAATCATATTAAATGCAAATTTTATCAAATATTTCATGTGATTTCAATATTCTTCCAATTTATTCATACATTTATAGAATTTAATAAGGATAAATACATTTGCCATACTCTAGAACTATATATTTCAAAAGTATGAATACATTAAATATTTTAACTGTACATGTCAAAAGTAGATACTTTTAAAATATTGTAGTTGTGAATACATTGCTAAACATGCATGAAAATTTTGGAATCATAGTGAATGCACATTCAAAATGTAAATAAATTCATTTTTATCATATTTTAGAATCAAAATTTTAACCATGAAATCAAATTTAAGTTTTCCAAATTTTTTTTACAAAAATACCCTTAATTTGCATGTACAACACATTTAAATTTTTAGTGCATGCACAAAAAGTATTTTATAATATCATTTTAAAAGGTGTATTTTGATGGAAATTTACCTCACCATGTATGGGAGGTCTCCTAACATTGGTGAGAAGAAAACATCACCATGGTTGGGATGGTTCCCAACCATGGAGAGGATGAAAATTACTTTGTCCTCTCCATGGTTGGGAAGTATCCCAACCATGACATCCTCTTCATGATTGGGATCCATACAAAACATATTGATTTCATGATTATGAACCCTCCAAACCATTGTGATTCTATGATTAGGATTCCTCCCAAACATAATGATATATTTTTTTCTCACCATGGTTGAGAACCCTCCCAACCATGGAGAGGACTAATTTTTTAGCTAGGGATAATTTTGTCCTCTTCATGGTTGGGAGGGATTATAAACATGGTGAGAAAAAATAAAATTCTCACCATGGTTTGGATCCATTCAAACCATGGAGAGGCCACAAAGAATAAAATTTATTTTATCCTCTCCATGGTTGGGAGGGATCCCAACTAGGGTGTCCTCTCCATGATTGGTGATAGAACCCAAACAATTTAATTAACCAAGCAAAATTATTGGAGGTAAATCTTGTGCCTACTAAGGTGGGTCCACAATAATTTTATTATTCAAGATAAAATAAGTACATTAAGGGTGTCTATATCTTAACTTTTTTATATATAAAAGCATGTATCTATAGGTTTACCCATGACTGGTAAAACCAAACAACTTACTAACTAACTCCCATGGGAGTGCAACCTGAAAGGTAATTGTAATTTATTAACTCAAACATAAATAAATTAAAATTATTAAAGGGGGTATCTTTATAAAAGATGCATTCCCCATTACATTATTTACCTAACAACATGTATTATTAACCTAACATCCTAACCTAATGTTAAGACTTTGGACAAGTCCTAACAACGCACCCCCGACCTCCCTATGATCAAAATTTAGTTCTTTGGACACATGACAAACATTTTTATGAATTTATAATATTTGATTCTGTCAAGGGTTTTTGTGAAAATATCAGATGTTTGATCAGTAGTTGGGTATTATAGTGGATCAAGTACTTTCTTTTCCACCAACATTTTCATATAGTGATATTTTACGTCCATATGTTTTGTTTTGGCATGAAAGATTGGATTTTTATAAATTTTTATTACACTTTGATTATTAATGTATAATTTTTTTGGAACAATCTGATAAATTTGAATATCTTCAAGAATGTAACGTAAATAGACAAATTATCTTGAAGCATCACATGTTATGATGTATTCTAATTCTACTAATGAATTTTCCAATGTATCTTGATTATTAAACACCAATCCATGGTATATTAACCCATATGTATAGTGTATCCTTTGTGGACACTATCATCAACACATCCACCAAAATCTACATCATAATACCCAAGAAGTTTGAAGTTCTTATTGTGATGGTTCTTAAGGCCATGTGTTTTTATTACCTAAATGTAACGAAGTACTATTTTGACTACATGACAATGAATTTATCTAAGTTCATGCGTAAACCTAGACAACATTCCAATTAAAAATGATATATCAGTCATGGTAGTCATCAAGTATATCAAACCTCCCACTAACTATCTATATTTGGTGCCATAAAAAAAAGAACTACTGTCATCCTTAGAAAACTTCAAGTTACTTTCCATGGGAGTGAGGTAAGGTTTGAAATCATTCATGCCAAACCTATTTAATAACTCAAAAATATACTTAGTTTATGAAATGAAAATAATTTTCTCTTTTTGAGTTACTTCTATGCCAAGGTAATAGTAAAGAAGTCCAAGAATTGTCATCTCAAACCCATCATTTAATTCCTTCTTCACATACTTTTTATGGTTTTCATCATTTCCTATGATAAACAAGTCACTGACATAGAGAAAAATAATTACTAATTTATTACCCCTCACTTGAATATAAAGAGTATCATCAGATTCACTATGTTGAAAGATAATTTTCTTCAAGTAGGAATCCAATTTTTCATACCAAGCCCTTGGTGCCTGTTTGATCCCATAGAGAGATTTGATCAATTTACACACCTTGTGCTCTTCACCCACTTTCTCAAAACCTTAGGGTTGTTTCATATATATTTATTAATGTAAATAACAATTTAAAAAGGAACTTTTAACATCTATCTAATTGACTTTACAACCATTATATACTGCTAAGGCAAGTATCATATGAATAATGTGCTATTTGGTAGTTGGTGAAAACATTTTCTCATAGTCAATACCTTCTTATTACACATAACCTTTCAAAATAAGTATTGCCTTATGTTTATCAATGGATCCATCTAATTTATACTTAGTCTTATAAACCCATTTTCATCCAATAGGCTAAACATGTGGAGGAGGATAAACCAAAACCCAATTATTATTATTAAGTATTATATCATACTCATTTTTCATTGCCTATTACCAAACCTATTCAATAGAAGCATACTAAAAATTAGATGGATCAATGGAATAATTATTAACAACCACTTCATAGTTCACCTATTTATGATAACTATTAGGACATGTTAGACCAAATTCTTCTACTGTCAAGTCAGAAAAAGTACTTTGAGCCCATTTTGGATACTTGTTCAAATTATTCAAATTAGGAACACTAGAATTCTCATCATGTGCACCAATTAAAGGAATACTTAGATAAATTTAAAAAAATTCTTAGTCATAAACCTGTGAAGTACTAGAGGAAGTAGAATAAAGGGAAGTGATACTAGTCTCATACCATAACTTATGATAGTTAGCCTCATTATGATATTATTTATCATGTGTTTCAATATTCCTCTCTAACCTATCAAATTGAGAATCAATATCTACAGTGTTCATAGTATCAAATTCATTAAATACTACATCCTTACTATGAATTTGCATGTATCCTATGTAAGCAAATGATACCCCTTTTATTTTTCATAATATCTAAGAAATATACATTTTTGACTTCATGGTTCATACTTAGTTATGTGTTTATTGGGAACTAAAGCAAAACAAAGGCATCCAAATACTTTCAAGTGTTTAACTTTTGATTTAAACCCATACCAAGCCTCATATGGAGATTTTCCCAAAAGTGCAATTGTAGGGGACCTATTTCTTAAATACACTGCAATACTAATAGTTTCAGCCCAAAACTTATCATCAAGATATTTATAGTGCAACATAGATCGAGTTGTGCCTTATAAAGTCCAACTCATCCTTTTAGAGACTCAATTATGCTATGAAGTATAAGCATTACTATATTGTTGATGAATCCCATGTTCCTGGCAATAATATGAAAACTCATTTGAAGTATACTCACCACCATTGTTTAAACGAAGAGTGGCTAAGTGTGAACCTATTTATTTTAAAACTAAGTGTAACCAATCAACAAACTTAGTGAAACTTCTGATTTTTTTTTCATGAAAAACACCCAATTCATCCTGTATAAATCATTGATAAACATGACAAAGTACCTACACCCTAACTTATTCATGTGATAAACATCACTATGACCTAATTTTAAACATCTATTAACTCACCATGAAGAACACTTAACAAAATTTTCCCTATTTTGTTTGCTTAAAACACATGATTCACAAAGAATACTATCTTTACAAAAAGTGGGCAAACTAGTCACCATACCATATCTCTACAATTCTACTAAAGAGTGAAAATTCAAATGTCCATAGTGGAGATTCCATAATCATTATGTAGACATAGTACATATATATGTGTTAATAATTATGACAAATTCCATAATGGGAGGAATCACTTTACAATAAAATCTAACTAAAATTCCATCCTCATATCCTATATACATGGTTTTGTATCCATCCTTCATTGAGTTGATATAAATGAGCCCATTTTCAAGAAAATTTTTATAACATTTCTTGTGAATATTTACTAAGGAAATAATATGTTTTTACAATGTGGGAATATACCAAACATTCTCTAAGCATTTGATAGGTCCTTTAGGAAGGAGAATATGAATAGACCCAAGTCCCTATGGAGTATGCATAGAATTATCTGATAAGGATACCAGAGAGAGAAAATATTATTTTGAAGTCCAAAATAAGTCTCTCCTAAATGTCATGTGTTTGGTTACTCCTATATTTAAAACCCACACATCTATGAACTCATCTCTAGCCTCATACTCCATATAAGTAATGTTCCCTAAAGTAGTGAGTGCAGATTCATGAGTAACATTATTGGATTCATCACAATCATGGTTAGCATATTGAGTAAAGTTAGATGTAGTCATTTTTTTTGGCCTCTAATTTTTTTCAAAATAAATCCTACACCAAGAGGTAATGTGACCAAATTTCCCACATCTATGACATTGAATGTCTAATCTACCTTGACCTCTACCTCTATAAGAGTTGTGACCACATCCTCTATCATTCATCTAGTTTGAATGAGAATGGATATAATATTTATGTGAATAGTTATTTCGATGATATCCTCTACCTTTGTTTTTATCTATGCCTCCTCTATAACCTCTACCCACTCTATAATTTTTCCCTCTATAGTTTTGTTGACCAGTAGAAGATGAACTAGGATTGTACTCTGAAACATGGGCTTCCTCAATTTTATTGGATTTATTTGGTAGAGAGAGGTCATGTTGAATAATAAACTCATTCAATTTATCAAAAGTGATACCTTTGATCTTTTTAGTGACATACAACATTTATACAAAGTTCCTATAGGACATAGGTAGTCCTTTCAATATAACAGTAACTATGAGATCATCATCTAAGGATGCGATAAAATATCCAATAGAGTCTGATGACTCATAAAATTCACTTGGATAATTATTACATACCAAAAGGGTAAAGAGATCACCTTGTATTAGAAGAATGATCATGTTAGATGAGGAGGAAAATCTCAAATAGACTAATTTAGAGGTGGAAACCATTATAGATCTAAATTATGATCACCCAAATTCATAAACCCCTATTTCATAGGATGAAGAGGCTCATGGTGGTAGGGTTACAAGAGAAGTGGGGACCCCAACATCCCATTTGAATAATGGTAGAAAGGAGGGTATGCAAGGTGAAAGACTAGTTGGGGAAGAAGTTTCTAATATGAAATTGAGTGTAAATTTGAAGGAATTAGAAGAGATATTGAAGGGTATTTAAAAGAGAATAAAATAAATTAGGAAGGAGATCAAAATTATTTAAGAATTGATTTTATCCAGAGTGGTATTTGGTAGTATGGGGAGAGGTATGGAAGAAACTGGTGATCATTCTCAATTCATAGCTCAAAGAAGCACTCAAAGAGGACTTTGATATATAGAATAATCATGAGGAAAGATTGAGAAAGTATAAATATTATTTGAAGAAAAATAATAGGTATATAATGTATGAGGTTGAAGAAGCTCCAAAGAATCCACCAAAAGACATAATTATAGAGGGGCCTAGTAAAAGGACAAGAGGAAATATGAAAAAGAAGGTAGATAGAAACAAGGTAGTTTTGGATGGAAAAAAAAAACAATGACAAAACCAAGGATACTACCTAGGAGTTGGAATATTGGTAGGTTAGACTGATATTGGCTTATTCTGACTATTTTTAGTTTTTATAGGTTGGGTTTATGGTTAATCTTAGGCTATCTCTTTGCAAGTTTTTGTTGGCTCCTAGGTGGGATACCTATTCCATTTTGTCTTTGGCTCATTTTTTTGTCTTTGTAATTTATGTAAGGGTTATGGGATCCCCTAAAACCCTTTTTTAATCTTATCTAAAAAACTATTCACATATGAAACTTGATTCGCAGTACCAACTTAAATTTGCACTACAATTAAACTTGATTCACAATACTAACACATAAATACTATTCAAATAGAGTTATGATGTTTTCATAGTCCATAAGAATGTAAATAGGATTTATGGGTTGAAACTAGGTATCAATTATTTTATCAATGTGTTTAAAATCACTACTTGTGATTCATCATCAAGAAAATCTTATCATGAATCATGGGCAGTGATTCAATTTTCCTAATGATAAATCATGGGTAGTGATTCAAAACACGTCGATAAAATAATTGATACATATTTTTAACCTATAAATATTATTTAAACTATTCAGGTATTTCACATTATTTGTGTATGCTTTCACATTTTTCATATATCTCTACCAAAGGCATTTTGACTATCTTTTGTAAACTAGAATTTTTTTATTCCAAGAGATTTTTTATTTGGGTCAAAAACAATGTAGCAAATTTATATTTCAAAAGTATTTTTATGCATATCCTCAAATCAATGAATTCAATGATATCATGTATCTTTGAATCATATGTAAAATAGTTCATGTCATGTGGATGCTCCCACATTTTGTATACATTTCTATTCACTCTATACTTTTCTGCTTCTAGAGTGCATGGTTATTGTTAATTTCCCCTAGTGTTTTCCTTGTCAATTCATGTTATATTTTTCAATATGGTTGGCAACACTTTGAACATATCAAGTGAATTTCAAAATTTTATGAAGTATATTGATACACGATTAGTGGTTTTAATGGTGGAATTATTATTTTATTTGTAGTGATGGAGACTATTTGAAATTATGTATTATGAATTATATTATCGACAAGTAGTGATGATGAATTATTAGTGGAACCAAAATTCATTTTAATCCAAATAGACAATAGGTTTTAAACCTATATTTATCTGCACAAGAACTAAATATTCAGCCAATAATCTACTCTACTTGAAACTACAATAATATGTTCAATTTTCCTTTCTTATTTTGAATGAAATGTAACAAATTTTATTTTAAATGTAAGAAATATAACATATTTTCCACATTATAAATAATATTTAAGTCTTTATGGTGTGTTTAAGGGAACAATAAGTCATTTTCACTCAACTAGTCAATAGTTTTTGAACCTATAGTGGCCTACATCAAAACTATATATTCACTTGGTAATGTATGTAGCTTGAATATGAAACAATTTGTTTAGTTTTCTTTTCTTATTTT
>JARHVA010002266.1:1375000-1385000 GCA_037957365.1 Torreya grandis
GGTTTGTGTATTGTGTTGTGTAATATTATGAATTATGGTTACCTCTTTAAATTCTTATTTATGATTACCCAAATATTATTGTGTTAATATGTTGATGTGTGTGCTTTTGGGATAAATTGTGACATATTTAGTTGGGTGGTGAGCACCCGCTTCTTAGTTTTCTCCTCTTGGAGGTTCTTAAATATTGTTGTAAAATATGCATGGATAATTAAAACACCTTGGAAATTGGAAAATTTATTTAATCATTTTTGATATTTTGATTAATCATGTTATGAATGTTCTTAATTATTTGGAGTTGTCAGACATTCCTTGTTTGTTGTATCATTTGGAATAATTTTTTATGTTGGTCAAGGCTTGTTAAATCTCCCAATGCATTTTCCACCCCTTATTGGTGTATATTAATTTACCATGTTTATGGGAGAATATTATTTAAAAAGTGTGATTTTTGTGAACAATATATTTTTAAAAAGTTCCTTAAATGCTTAAAGTGGGGAATGACCCCTCATTATTGACAAATTTGTGTGCTTAAAAGTTTAAATCATTAATTGGATTATTGAAAATAATTACAATTAATGTTAAAATTGAATATAAATTGTATACAATTGGAAACTTTTATCTAATTTGAGGTTGATAGTTCATTGAGAAGGCAAGTGTTTTCTCAATATTTTTTAACTTGGTCCCACTTAGTAAGTTGAAATGGAAAGATAGTTGAAAATATCATTATTTATAAGAAGTATAGAGAACAAGAACAATTTTATTAGTGTATTTTACATTGGGAATAATTTTATCTTTGTTATCTCATCGAGGAGAGATTTTTTATAAATGGAAGGGAATGTAATGCCCCTCTTATTTTATAGTGCCCTTATTTGGAAATCTAGGCTTAGTTGTTCTTTTTTATGCACTCCATTCTTGAAATGTGAATAGGAGGGGTATTTAACCCTAGTGGTGACTGGAAATTATTTTCCTCTTAATTAAGTTTTTTCATGTTAGGTTCTTGAACGTATTCCATTCTATGGTGCCTTATGTTATGGCATGATTTTTTCTAGACCTTATTACTAGGACACTAGTTACATGAAGGTTTTCACTTAATGGTGCAGTTTCTTGTAATTATGAAAACATCATGAGTGGGTTTTGAGTTCATCATTATAATAATTTTAGATATGATTTAATTAATTTCCAATTTTGGTATGGGTCTACATATCTCATAACATTGGTTTGTGCTAGATTATAGTGTGTGATTTATATAATTGATTGTCATAAGGTGGTTTCAACATTTTCTTCTTGCTTAAATAATGTGTTTAATATCATGAAATCTTAGGTATATTGGGGAGTTTAAATTATCCATTCATAGTGAATGCCATTCGAACCCAATGCAAATGGGGAAATAATATTGATGCCATTTGGTAGTGTCTAGCATAAATTGTTTGTAGAAAATGTAATGGATAACTTCCTCCATATTGATTTATATGTATCCATTAGTGTGTTTTAGATATATGTTTTTAAGATATATGTATTAGTATATATTCATGTATTATAGTGTTTTAGTATTAGGAGGAGAAGGAGGAGCTACAACAACAATAACAATAGTATTAGTAATAGTAGTGGCAGCAACAACATGAATAATAATAATAATAATAATAATAATAATAATAATAATAATAATAATAATAATAATAATAATAATAATAATAATAATAATAATAATAACAACAAAAACAACAACAACAACCTATGATAGCTAACATTATATTTTCCTTTGCCTATGATAACTACCATTATTTATGATACCTACAATGACTTAAAAGCTCACTCTTGGGCATTTACTTTAACATGTGTGTGTTTAACATGCTACATATCCCTTTTGTTGTTTTGTGGTATTTTTATGAATGATATCATATATCTATGTTATCATAATTTGTAATATTTATTTGAAACTCATAAATTGTAAATCGTAAAAGTCTCCAAAATGGGAAATGCATGTAATTAATAAAAAAATTATAAGGCTAAAAGATCAAAGTCCTAATTTCATGCATGGTGGCTATGTTAAGTTTTAAAAAATTCTAACTAAAAACTTTATAGTGATTTCAAATCTATTAAAAAACCACACTTGTCCATGGGGTCTCACTTATGAACTAATTGGGGATCCCACATTCATCACATTTCATGAGACCACATTTTTGGATGAATTTTTTCATGTAGTTGATATGGAGTATATGTTTTCAACATCATGAATAAATGTATAAGAGGGTGTCATAGATTATTTTGATTGATATTTTTGTGGAGAAGGTGAAATGGATGAAATAATAGGGGTTTTTATTGTTGTCATTGTCTAGTACAATCACCTAGATTAAAAGCATTAGTTTATATGCCATTTAGAGAAGGAATAAGTTGAAGTTGAAGTTAAACCCACTACTATTATTTATCATTTCTTCTCTCATCTCATGCAATCATAGACCCACATAAAATAAACTATGAAGTGAAGATTTATTGTTAAGGATAAACTCTCCTTTTGAGAAATGGGAATCCTAATTTCTACCAAAAATACAATTATGTAGTTTCACATATTTTGGTCATAGGACATATATAGAGGATGTGTGGAATATGACTAGGGATATTATAAAATTATATGACAAAAAATATGTTTCATGAAAAATAAATGGGATATGATAAAAATCATCCAATATCTAAGAATATTTCATATTTTGATTTGTTTGGGTAAATTTTCAATTTAACATTAAATAAATGTAGTATTTAAATAATGAATCTAAATACTAATAACAATAGACATAAAACTAAATAAATAGGGATGAAAAAAAGTAAAAAATAAATAGGGCTAAGATAAAATTAAACTCAATAGTTTTAAAAATTAAATAGAGTAACAATTTAACATTAAATTAATATAATATTAAAATAATAAACTAAATAAAAAATACCAACATAAATAAAATTAAATAAATAAGAATAAATCAAATTTAAAACCAAAATTTAAGAAAAAAAAATAGGTTTTCATTACTTCATAGGAAAAAAGTATAGGTTATTTAATTACTGTAGAGCAAATTGAAAAATTTGAAAAAAATTGAGAATTTTGTTCAAAAGTAAATAGGTTATTTCATTTCCAATGAGATGTAGGTGAGTTAGTTAAGTGGCTTGGATTTTTCAATCCCCACCCAAGTTCAAATCTCAAGAAAGGCATATGAGGTTGGTTGTATTCTTGAGGCCATTAATGGTCATTGGTTATTCTTGAGATTGATGGTGATTATTATTGGTAATAGTTGTTTTAAATCTAGTAATACCTAATATATGAGTGGTATTTAGGTGGTTAATAAATCATATGGGGATCTGGACCCCTAATTGTATTTTAGATAGGTCCACACTTTGGTCAAAAGTCATTATCTAGGAAAAAATAGGTTATTTCAATATTAAAGAGAAAATTTTGTGAAATTTACAAAAAATAAAAACAAATACAAATGGAGGAGAGCATAAATATGTAGATTGTGAAATTGGGGAACCTAAAGAGAAAAATAATAAATAAATAAATGATGGTGAAAAATATGGGGACCTATGACCTCTTTAAATAAAATAGTTTGTTGATTTTAATTTAATCTTATTTTTTGGTATGCTAAACACATGCTGTTATGTTTTGAATCTACCATTACACATGGTAATTTTAACATGTGAGAAAAATATGATTTATAGGGATAGTTACTAGGAACATTGGAAAAAAACCCTAGCACCAATTAAAAATATCATGCTAGATAAAATCCCTAATGCTAGTAAAAAATCCTAGTAATAGTAAAATTTGTGCACCAGTGAAAAAAACTTTGTATTTGGTTGAAAATAAGAACATAAAACTAAATAAAATACTCAAAATGTAGGGGATGATCTTGAAAACAAATAAAATTATGATTATTTTTAATAATGTAGGGGAGTATCTTGATGTTTAACCATAAAATGATCTAGATTTGGGTTATCTAGGGTTAAAGGGGTAGAGATAGCCTAGGGCACAAGGATGCTAAATTATCTCTAAAGTAGGTCAATTGGGTACTAAACTCAGATAAACATATAATGAATTTCTTAAACTAAGATAGGATAAATTTAGTAAGTATAACTATGCCAAGTATAGAAATAATAAATAAATAATGTACTTATCTTGTTCTGATGCTAATGTAGTTCTAGATCTAGGACAGGTAGAAAGTAGACTAAAAGAGAATTTTGGAATAGTCATCAGATTCTAGATTGAATACTTCTAGAGCTACAAACACTAGTGTTAGCCTGGGATGGTTGTATCAATGTTACTATATACACTTTATGAATGTGTCCTATATAGAATAACTACTAGAATAGTATGAACCACTTGGATGATTCTAGGTTTGACTTCACTTTCACTTTAGTGTATTTAGATCTGGGTCATGGATTGTCGTACCTCATGAATTTATAAAACCCTAGTTATTTATATTCATAGTGACCCTAGGGAAAAATGAGTTAATGGGCACATAGTGTTGAGATGATCCAAAATACCCCTTTATCATTTAACATTGCCTATATATCTAGTACTCTGAAGGGGGCCTCAAACTGATGTAGTTCTCCCCTACCTATTAGCTAGTGTGTGAATCATGTAATATGTGTAAAGTAAGTATAACAATGACCTAGCTTATGACTTAGAAAATATATTTTTGGGATTGATCCTTAAATAATTTAGACCTATGTATGTTTTGTCTCTATGCCCAAAATGGAAATAGATAATCTTTGCTCATTTGAGTGTTTTATTGAATGCCTTTTATAAGTTACCTAGTGAGTAGGTAAGAAGTTTCTAGGTGAGGAATGAATGAGGGTTGATCTTGTATTTATATCAATCCATTTGGAGAAATAACTGACATTTAAACACTTAGGCTAACCATTAAGATACGTTTCATTTAAAAATTAGATGACTTTAGGGCACTAGAAACTTACATTGGAGTAGGACACTAGTGTCAATGCATGTGTCTATCCTGAACACTAGTGTCTAAGAAGTAGAAAAATAGGTACAGACTTAAAACTTTTAGACATGCAAGATAAACACATTTTAAGAATTATAGACAAGATATAAGGTATGGTTCATCAACATAAGATTGGTCAAACTAAGAGATAGGCAAAGGGGCACCAGATAGATTAGATATGAGAATTTAAAAAGTGGAAAAGGTCCAAAACTAAGAGGAACAACCAAGGCTTGAGTTTTCCAAGTGTACAATACTAAGGTGTTATGTAACCCATAAAATAGTGTCTACATTTTCCTCCTTTTAATCTAGTAATGAAATTAATAGTTTAAAGGAAAGGAATGCATACCTAGGTGTGTATAACACACCTTACCTTTGCTTGAGTCCAACTTGAGTGCTTTTGATGGTGACTGAACTACAACCAAGAACATTTTATAATACATGATTAGTGCATATAAATTGGAATTGAAATTATTTGAAATGATTTAAATTAAAATAGTGAGGTTTAGGAGTAAACATGTGTATCGATATAACTACCTTACCTATTAGTAAGTTTATTTTAAATATGTATCATTGTTAGGCTCTAAAACTAAGATTAGGATAAATATATATGAATTTGTAAAGTGTGTGTGTGTGTGTATATATATGAATTTGTAATGTATACTTTTATGGACTTATTATGGATATCTCTCTCTCTCTCTCTCTCTCTATATATATATATATATATATATATATATATATATATATATATATATATATATAGAGAGAGAGAGAGAGAGAGAGAGAGAGAGAGAGACATGTTCCCAATCTTATAAAAAGGTGAGTTTCCACTTGGTAGTTGAGATTAACTCAACCATAAAATCCAATCAACTTACAACTTGGTGAACATGAGTGAAAAAAGTAAACTCATGTTGTCAAATTGGAAAGTTTGGATGATAAAATCAAGTCCAACCTAAAAACTTGGCAGCATTGAGTGATTTAATCAACTCAACCATACCAAAAGTGAACCAAATATTGTATTAGATTGGTTCTATATAGTCCATAAAAGTATGCATTGGGTACAAGTGCATAAAAGTACATATTGGTGGGTGATGAGAGTACCTAAGAATGTTTTAAAATATGAAAATAATTTAAATTTTGTAATATTATGTGCACATTACATAACATATGCACCTTAGATATGTCTCATGCTAAAAATGTGTATAAAAATGGTACCAATGGATAAAATTCTACCACAACTGTGAATCTAAATTCTATAATTGTGTTCTTTGGATAATTTGAAAACTATGGAGTAGAGAAAACTATTCCAAAGCATGCCCCCAATATATATGGAGAAATATGAAAAACTAAAATAATTACCAATGTGGAGGACATGTTTCCAAAACATGCCCCACTGAATTTGGATGTGCCAAATACTGAATAAGTGTGGATAACATGATTCCAAAGCATGCCTCCAATAAATATGAAAATGTGAATGTGTGAAAGCTATGCATGTGTGTAAGTCATGCTTGTAAGGTTTAGGAGTAAACATAACCCCACTGAATCTAAAACTATGAATGTGTGTAAGTCATGCTTGTATGGCATGCCCCCATTGAATTTAAAAATTGATACAGGTACCAAATACTAAATATGTGTGGAGAACATACTTACAAATCATACCCAACGAAATATAAAAAATATTTATGGATGAAAACCATGTCTATATGGCATGCCCCCACTGAATCTAAAAATTCATATAAGTACCAAATACTAAATAAGTGTGGAGAACATGCTTCCAAAGCATGCCCCCACTGAATTTAAAAACTATGCCAAATATGAAGAACATGCCTCTATGGAATGCCCCCACTAATATTACCCCCCTTTAAGGCAAGGGAAAAATAGAAACCATTAGTTACCTCACCTCAAAAGGATAAGACAATTATATAATCTGTAAATGGAACCATGTATCATATAGAAGGAACATTTTTAGGTAGATATAGTATTGAAACACATAGAACCATGTGATCACATGAAGGCCTAAGATGCATGATAAGGATCATGAAAACATATATATATATATATATATATATATATATATATATATATATATATATATATATATATATATATATATATATATATATATATATATATATATAGTAACAGTACAAGCTCAATAATAAAATCAAGCACACACATAATATCACTCAAAAGTGGGTCAAAAGGAAATTGTCCAAGGATACCATAAATAAAGGGAATGTTCAAATGCCACATAATAAAATGGACATTAATTAGTTAAATGCCCATAAAAGTAAGGATAATATATTCAAATGTACATACAATAAATAATGACATATTCAAATGTCAAATAAATAATACATAGGCTTGGGGGTTATAAAAAAAGGAGCATATTTAAATGGTCGAACATGAAATACAATAGCAAGGCAAGACACTCAAAGAAGTGCATAAGGTAAGCATAAGCAACCAACATAAACATGTCATAGTAGGCCATGGATCAAATGTGTTAGCAAGAAATTTTAAGTGCAAAGCATGTTAAGTACCCTATGTAATATATAATAATGGATAAAGTCATGTGTAATTACAGATATGAGCTCAAAACATGATAATGTAGAGTGACCATAGAATGATACAAATTGGAAGTATCATGATCATAGAGGTAGATGTCCCTAATGTCTATAGGACATGAGTAGAGGAAAAGCTCAACATCTGATATAGGAATATATCATGTATCTATGTATGCCTATTTCACACTCTAATATAAGCATGACACATGTGTATGTAGGAGTAACTAATATGCCATCTATTAACATGAAACTAACAAATAAATTCCAAGGAGCTAATAGAACATTTTTAAGTGCCAGAAATGTTTTTGTAGTTTTTGAATGTTTAAATTTTTTTTAGTATTTTTGGGATTTATGAAAGGGAGAGGCTATTATATGATCCCATCCAAAGGGTGATCATAAATATCTCCCCATTGTGACTTTAGTATAAGTAATTAATGGTACTACTAAGGAGCATGCATAGGTGTAATATTTATTACTATAGTATCCATGATGCTCTACATATGTATAATAGGAATCTAAGGTCATGAATTAGTAATAAAAATAAGATGGGTTTGTGGTGGAACCCATTTTTGTATGCTTCATGTTTTCTTTGGAATAAAAGTAGTATAAACATGTTTAGGTGTTCTAGATGTCTAATAATTGTGTGAAATATAAAATATTTCAAATTAATGAAACTTGAAATTTAATGGTAATGAATTAATCACCATATGCAATGAAACTTGTATGTAAATAAGAAATCTTGATTGTAACGATCATGTGGTAATGGAATTTTTGGTTTTTCTTTTGTTACTAATTCTGAAGTATCTATAGAAATATCTTAGGAATTTCTATGTATATGTTTATGTACCCATATATGTTATGTAGGTTCAACTTCTCTAGTTGTCTCTTTTTGAATGACCCAATTGACCAATGATTCCTTGGTGGGATTAGTGTGGAAGAGATCAATCTTAGGAAATGGTGCAATGTGTGTGAATCATGCAATATGTGTAAATCAAGTACAACATGGACCTAGCTTATGACTTATAAAATATAGTTTTTGGGTTAATCCTTTAATAATTTATACCTTTTTATGTGTTTTCCATATTATTGATATGGAAATAGGTAATATTTTCTTATTTGAGTGTTTTATTGAATGACTTTTATAAGTTACCTAGTGAGCAAGTAAGAAGTTTCTAGGTGAGGAATGAATGAGGATTGATCTTGTATTTATATCAATCCATTTGGAGAAATAAATCACATTTAAAAACTTAGGCTGAACATTAGGATAAATTTAATTTAAAACTTAGATGACTCTAGGTCACTAGACACTTGCATTGGAGTAGGACACTAGCATCAATGTAGGTGTCTATCCTAAACACTAGTGTCCAGGGAACAAGAAAGTAGGTATATACTTAACACTTTTAGAGGTGGAAGATAAGAAAGTTTTAAGAATTATAGACAAGATATAAGGTATGGGTCATCAAAATAATATTGGTCAAACCAAGTGATAAGCAAAGGGGCACAAGATAGAGAAGATACAATAATTGAAAAAGTGGGAAAGGTCCAAAACTAAGAGGAACAACCAAGTCCTGAGTTTTCCAATTGTACAAGACTTAGGTGTTATATAACCCAAAAAATAGTGTCTACATTTCCACCCTTTTAATATAATAATAAAATTATTATTTTAAAGGAAAGGAATATGTACCTTGGTGTGTATAACACACCTTGCCTTTGCTTGAATCCAACTTGAATGGTTTTGATAGTGACTGACTTGCAACCAAGAGCATTTTATAATACATAATCATTGCATATAATATATAATTTAAATATTTGAAATGATTCAAATAAAAAGAGTAAGGTTTAAGAGTAAACCTATGTATTGATGTAATTGCCTTGCCTATTGGCAATTTGATTTGAAAGATATATCATTGTTAGGCTCTAAAACTAAGATTAGGAAAAATCTATAAATTTGGAAAATGTATATATATAAGTATATACATATATAGAGAGAGAGATATTGGAAGGAACATACCCCAAACCCTAGAAAAAAGGTGAGTTACCACTCAGTAATTGAGATTAGTTCAACCGTGTAACCCAATCCTACTTACAACCTAGTGAGCATGCATGAAAAAAGTAAACTCATATTATCAAATTGGAAAGTTTGGATGATAAAATCAAGTCAAACCTAAAAAATTATCAAAATTTAGTGATTTGAACACCTCAACCATACCAAAAGTGAACAAACTACTATAGTAGATTGGTTAATTATAGTCCATAAAAGTATACCTTGGGTATAAGTGCATAAAATTACATCTTGGTGGGTGATGACAGTACCTAAGAGTGTTTTTAAATATGAAACTGATTTAAATTTTTAATATTATGTGCACATTGTATAACATATGCACTTTAGATATGTCTCACACTGAAACTATGTATAACAATGGTACCAATGTATAAAATTATGCCACAACTATGAATCTGGAT
>JARHVA010002266.1:1390000-1445000 GCA_037957365.1 Torreya grandis
CCAAGTAGACCATAAATAATGGGCATGTTCAAATGTCACATAATTAAAGGGACCTTAATTATTAAAATGTCCATATAAGTAAGGATGATATATTCAAATGTCCATACAAAAAATAATGACATATTCAAATGTCAAATAAAGCATACATAGACATGGGGTTTGTAAACAAAGGAACATGTTTAAATTCTGAAACATGAAAGACAATAGCAAGGCAAGACACTCAAAAAAGTACATAAAGATAAGCATAAGAAACCACCATAAACATGTCATAGTATCCCATGGATCAAATTTGTTATAAAAAAATGTCAAGTACATAGTATATCAAGTACCCTATATGTAATATAATAATGGATAAAGGTATGTGCAGGTACATATATGAACTCAAAACATGATAATGTAGAGTGACCATAAAAATATATAATTTGGAAGTATCATGATCATAGAGGTGGATGTCCCCAATGTTCATAGGACATGAGTAGAGGAAATGCCCAACATTTGAAATTGGAATAGATCATGTATCTATGTATGCCTATATCACACTCTAATATAAGCATGATACATGTGTATGTAGGAATAACTGATATGCCATCTATTAACATGAAACTAACACATAAATGCCAAGGAGCCAATAGAACATTTTTATGTGCCATAAACATTTTTGTAGTTTTTGATTTTTTTGTGTTTTTTTGGGATGTGTGAAAGGGAGAAGCTATTCTATGATCCCATCCAAAGGGTGTTCATAAATATCTCCCTATTGTGACCTTGGTGTAAGGAATTAATGGTACTACCAAGGAGACTGTATAGGTTTAATATCTATTACTATAGTATCCATGATGATCTACATATTTATAATAGGACTCTAAGGTCGTGAAGTAGTAATAAAAATAATATGGGTTTGTGGAATCCATTTTTGTATGATTCATGTTTTCTTTGGAATAATAATAGTATAAACATGTTTAGGTGTTATAGATGTCTAAAAATGGTGTGCAATATAAAATATTTCAAATTAATGAAACTTTTAATTTAATGATAATGAAGTAATCATCGTATGCAATGAAATTTGGATAGAAATGAGAAAGATTGATTGTAATGATCATGCGGTAATGAAAATTTTGGTTTTTATTTTGTTACTAATTCTAAAGTATCTATAGAAATATCTTAGGAATTTTTATGCATATGTTTAGGTACTCATACATGTTGTGTAGATTCACCTTCTCTATATGTATCTTTTTTAAGGACCCGATCGACCAATGCTTCCTTGGTGGGATCAGTGTGGGAGAGATTAGTCTTGGGAGATGGTGCACATGGAGGACTTCTACTAGAGGTTGTCTTTTGTGAAGGTTGATAGGCCATTTGTTCCTCACAAAGAGTAACATGGTATGTCTTGACCCTATTAGATGAGCCTCTAAGATAAGTATGTGGAATAGGTCAAGATATGTATTTTTAATATACAATAACTCCCCAATTGTCCAAATGTGTAAGATTTTACTCAAGATAAAAACACTCATTATCTCTATGTTTGTTATTACCATGGTTAGTGAAAAAGTGTTGTCCTTTTGAATTTTAAATCAATGTTGTGGATAATGTGAATTAGGAGGAAGTTTTATCATTTGTTTATCCAATGATGTGCACAATATATCATGTGGTCTGTTATAGTACCAATCAAACTAAAGAGGCTATCATTTTTTAGATGTATATGGTCTAACTATGGGAGATACTATTATTAGTTTTTTTAATATATACTATTAGTTTTGTATAAGGTCTTTTAATTGGTCATGATATTTTGTAACTTGTTTATTTTCCTTAGAAATATGGTTCTTATCATGTGTTGTTTTTGTTGAAGAGATAAGCAAATTGGTTTGAGTATGCATTATAACACATGAATATTTTTACACATCCCAATATAAGGTCTCAAATGAAGTAAAGGGATTATGCAATGCTCTTTCTCTAAGTAGAGAAATAATACCTCTACTAAATATAAATTGTACTTCAAAATCTGAGGCTGTATAATTTAAGGAATACAAATCATCCTTAAAGTGAATAACATAGTCTTGTATAGACTCAATTTTTACTTGTGTCAATGCTTTCAAATTTTTCAATGGTAACTTAAGTAAAGTCTAATGATGAAAATGTGATATAGTTACATCTTCAAGTTTTTTTAAAGTTAATAAGGAGCTAGTTAAAGGACTATAAAACCAATTAAGAGACCCTTGGGTTAAGTTACGATGAAAATCCTTTAAGATCAAGCTTTCATTTAGGGTTAAATGTTCTAAGGAGTGTATATATTATTGTAAATGAATAGTAGGATCCCCTTGACCATAAGGTGGGGATAATATATGAATAATAAAGTTTGATGGGTAAGGTTTCTCAAATACATCCTTAGCAATAGGTTTTTCTGCCAATATATTCTCCTCAAAAATATCCTGATGAGAATAAATGTAGCTTAAGAGTGTTGAATTGTTATTAAAAATATCCAATGGTAGTCATAATATATAACATATCAAAATAATAATTTTTATATTTTTATAGCAGCAATAAATTTCCATACACGTGGAACATAGGAATAAGTGAATCATTTCCACTATTTAGTGGATAATCATCATATGGTTGTACAACATTTTGTAAAAGGGTATCCATGGTTAGAAATGTGAATATATCATGTTGGATAACACAAATTTTGGTACTATTGTCATTATAAGTTTCCATGCTATTTGTTTTTCAATAAGAGTAGATGAGAAAAATTCACTTGTAAACATTTGGTCTTTTGTATCAGATAATGCAAAGGAGGGAATAATACAACTTTCACTTTTGTTTTTAATTTGTAAATAAGGGAGAGAATATGCAATGCTAATTTTTATTTTCTTGGAATTATATGGCTTGATATTTGAAATATATACATGAAATATACCAGGGACTTTACTTGTCTCCCCAAACAATGCATGTTTTGTATTAATTTCCTTATGATTTTCATATGTAGTTTCATTTTTTTCTTCAAGAAAGATTATGGGAGACATATGACATGAATGTTTTTTACCACAAATTAAAGGGGGAGATTTTTTTTGACTATTTTCACTTGAATCATCTTAAGAAAACATATAATTTTCAACCTGAATATTACTTGGACAAGGAGGCACATACTTGATTTCATCATTATTTTCACTGTGAAGGATAGAGGAAGAAGAATAAATATTTTGGACATTTACATAACTAGAAATGGAAGGAACACACTCACTTTTTAAAGTAACTAAATGATGTATGCATGCAACATTTTGATTTTCAATATTATGAATGCTACCATTTTGCATATTTATTATATCATACAACTTTGGTAATTCTTGAAACCCTTCATCATTATAAATTAGAGGAATGGGATAAGTGTCATAAATAAGAGGGATATCATCACACTCATAAGCAAAAGTAGAAATGCCACTACCTTACTCATTTATATTTACATTTTCATCATTGGTTCTTTCATTATCATAGTTGTAATAAAAAGAGCTTTATCCTATTTTTAAATTTTCTATAAGATATTCATATGAAATACATTGATCATCAGGTGGACTAAATTAATGACCATAATAATGATGTTTCTATGTATGGATTTCTATTAGTGACTCCATAAAGATTTTAACATTTAAGAAAATTATGAATCACATAACCACTAGGGCCAAAATAATGATATAATTTATCATTCCTAAACTATGCCCATACAATTAGGAGAGAGAAAATCAGATTTAAAAATAACATAAAAAAATCTAAAATGAAATTATTTTGAAGAAGGGGAAAACCCTACATGAAAACTAGGGTTTTGGCTCAATAACAAAGGATGGGTTCACAAAATGTTTAACCTAAAAATGATCTAGATTGGGGTTATCTAGGGTTAAAGGGGTATAAATAGACTAGGGCACAAGGATGATAAACTATCTCTAAATTTGGCCAATTGCATGCTAAATTTAGATAAACATACATTGAATTTATTAAATTGAGATAGGTTGAAAATAGTAAGTACAACTATGCTAAGTATATAAATGAAAAAGAAGTAATGTACTTATCTTTTTATGATGTTAATGTATTTTTGGATTTGAAATAAGTAGAAATTAGACTAGAATAGGATTCTAGAAAAATTATCAGATTTTGGATTAGATGTTTTTTGGGACATAGACACTAGTGTTACCCTAACATGGTTGTGTCGATGCTACTATATGAACTTAATGTAGATGTCCTTTATAGAATGCCTAATGGAAAAGGATGCAACCACCTAGATGTTTCTAGGTTTGAAATAACCTTCAATTTGGTATATTTATATTTAGTTTATCAACTATCAATCCTCATGAATTTTTAAAACCCTAGTTCTTCATCTTCATAGTGATCCTAGGGAAAATGAGTTAATGTGCTCTTAAATTTTGACTTTGCCATTACACATGGTAATTTCAACATTAGACATAAATTTTTTTGTGTGGAATAAATCTTAGAACTATGTCTAAAAAACACTAGGGACATGAGTAAAAACCCCTAGGATTACCAGTAAGAAACTAATACCATTACAAAACCCTAGTGCTAGTAACATTTTTTTTACTTTGTTCAAAATAGGGGGAAAATGCTTAGAATACAGGGAAGGATCTTGAAAATTAGAAATTTTTAAAAAATGTATTTTTATTTATGAAAATTGTGTTTTTTTAAGGTGATAAATAAATTAAGTGATAATGCTTTACAATTTCTCTTATGAACTAGTTTGAAGTTTATATTTTGATTATTTGCTACATTTGAGACAAATAATTTTTTTTCCTTTAATTTTTTTTTGTTATGCTAAACATGTGCTCTTAAGTTTTGATTCTTCCATTACATGTGGTAATTGAAACATTAGACAAAAATACTTTTTTAGGATAAAAGCCTAGGAATGTCTCTAAAAACCCTAAGCATTCTAGTACAAACCCCTAAGAGCACTAGTAAAAAAAACCTTATCCCCAATTTAAAACCCTAGGGCCAATAAACTTTGTTTAATTTGGCACAAAATAAGAAATGAAAATTGAACATAATTCTCAAAATGTGAGAGATGATCTTAAAAATTAGAATGCTTTGAAGAAATAATTTATCCTTATGAAAATTATGATTTTTTTGAGGTTGATAAAGCAATTAAGTACTAATTATTTATGATTTATTTTATACACTAGTTTAAAGTTTAATTTTTGTTTATTTGATGCCTTTGAGACAAATCTTGAAATCAAATAGTTTATTGTTTTTTTTTTTTTTTGTATACTAAACACGTGATCTTAAGTTTTGACTCTGCCACTGCACATGGTAATTACAACATCAAACATAAATATGTTTTTAATGAAAATTTCCTAGGAATGATAGGTAAAAAACCCAAGTGCTAGTAAAATTTGCTGTATTTGGTGCAAAATAAAAAAGAAAAATTGAACAAAATGCTCAAAATGTTGGGGGGGTATCGAAAAGTGGAAGGTTTTGCAAAATGCATTTTTATTTATGAAAATTGCAATTTTTTCAAGGTGATAAAGTAATTAAGTGCTAATGATTTATGATTTCTTTTATGCACTAATCTAAAGTTTAACTTTTACTTATTTGTTATGTCTAAGAAAAAAATGTTGGTAGGTAGCATTTAACTTGTTATTATATGTATATTTATTAGCCTAACTATAGTTATAACCATATGATAGATTTAATGCTTTCATAGTCCATAAAAAATAGATTTGAGGCTTTTAGAAATATTATGTATAATTTTTTTTTCTTGACATTTTGGATCAACATCTATGATTCATCATCAAGGAAAATTAATATTTTTTCTCTTAATGATGGAACATGGATGTTGATCCAAATAGTTTGACTGAGGTATTAAGAGTTTGAAAATCCATTTATAGTAACAATCCTTGGAGCACTATTAAAAATCCCAAGAAATGGTAAACCCTTAGAATGCCAAATAAAAATCATAGTTTAATATTTTTAGTCAAGACAATACATCTGTGATTCAAGTATTTTTTGAATGGTTAATATAACAATAAGTCACTCTCCTTATGCTTGGAAATAGGTTTTAAACTTATAGTGTCCTACATCATAACTATATATTCACTCGATAATCTACTCATCTTGAAAATGCAACATTCTATTAAGTTTTCATTTCTTATTTTGAACCAAATTGGATAAATTTTATCTAGAATATAAGACATGGTAAATAAAACCCCTAAGAAATATTATTTCCAATAAAACCAAACTCAATAATTTATAAACATGAAAAAGGGATAGAAAAACAGAAAATAATCTTCTTTTAAATAAAACACCTCAATATTTGTAGTTGGTTCCAAATAATATCATGACTTTACCTCATTTATCCACATAAGATTTAAATTATTCCAAAGAAACACATAAAACACACATATTATTTATATCATAATTAAAATTAAGGTAATGTTAAAAAATTGAAATGCATGCATGATTAATATTAAAAATATCATTATCAATGAATCTTAAGAAAACCTAGATAATTCATTTCACAAATACATTTCCATCCATTCTTTTCTCTAACTATGAATAGGGTAAACAATCTTACCTAAAAAATAATATGATGTTCATCTAAAGGTTATATGTTCTGTGATATACTCTTAAAAACTACATTATAAGATACATCCCCCCACTTGATACATATACAATATATATCTGATATGGATATAGTAGAATATGGGATAAATACATCATACTCCCTATAGGTGTGCTCAAATACATCTTAGGACACACTCGAACATGACTATAGGGAACATGATGTATATGATTCATATCCTCTAGAAAAAAACATTCTTTTCTATGTATAAATTACTATATGATATCAATTTTTTACTTGTATCCATATTAGCTACTTACCCTAAAAATAAATCATCAGAGATTCATTATGATTTTAGCTCCTAAAAATATCACCAAATGAAAATGAACTGTGAATAAATCAAGAAATAAATAGAAAATCAAAGGTTGAGGCACATTAAATACAATAGTAAGGGATTTTTTTGGTGTTTATTCACATTTAATGCAATGGTGTTGAGTGCTAAATCAAAATATATTTAAAAAATATTACTAAATTTTCAAAAAATCACTATTAAATATAGGTTCAATATCATGTGTTGAGTTTCCACCATGGTTATAATTATTTTCAAGCTAAGAAATCTTCATATGACAAAATGGTAAATGACACCCCTAAAAATACTTACCAAAGGATATAAAAATATAAATACTTAAGAAAATAGTTAACCTTCAAACTAGACAATATGGTAATTCTTCTTACAGGCATTTTGAGTAATTTTTTTAGTTTTCTTTTCTTATTTTGAACCAAATACAAAAACTTATCTCTAAAATGTAATACATATATTATATTTTCTAAACTATCAATCATATTCAAGTGTTTATGGATGGTTAGGTGAACCATATATCATTCTCCTTTAGTTGGTAAAAAGGTCTTAAACCTATAGTGGCCTACATCAGAACTATATATTCACTTGGTAATATATTTAGCTTAAAAATGCAACAATCTATTTAATTTTCCTTTCTTATTTTAAATCAAATTCAACAAAATTTATTTTAAATGCAATATCTTTATCATACTTTCCACATTCCAAATCATATTCAAATATTTGTGGCATGCTTAAAGGAATAATAACAAGTTCTCCTTCAACTAGCCAATAGGTTTCAAACCTATAGTGGCCTACATTAGAACTATAAGTTCAATATCACGTGTTGAGTTTTCACCATGGTTATAGTTGTTTCCAAGATAAAAAATATTCATAATAAAAAAAGGTAAATGCTACCCCTCAACAAATTTGTCTCAGATGCAACTAAGGACTCTTAACAAAGGTGATAAAAAGAGAAATGATAGAAGTAATAATAAACCTTCAAACTAGACCTTTTGGTAATTTTTTGTTCATACATTTTGAGCAATATGTTTAGTTTTCATTTTTATTTTGAATCAAATGAAATAAAATTTCTCTAAAATGTAAAACATATATTATCTTTTTCACATTATCAATCATATTTAATTATTAGTGGCATGGTTATGTGAATAATATGTTATTTTGTTTCAACTAGTCAATTGGTTTTAAACCTATATTAGCATGAATCATAACTATATAATCACTTGATAATATACTTAGCATGAAAATGCAACAATCTATTTAGTTTTTCTTTCTTATTTTGAACCAATGCAACAAAATTTATCTAAAATATAAGACATATATATCATATTTTCCTTATTTTCAATCATATTCAAGTCTTTGTGACATGCTTAGGGGGACAAGAAAAATTTCTCCTTCAATCAGCCAATAAGTTTAAAACCTATAGTGGATTGCATCAAAACTATAGGCTCAATATCATGTGGTGAGTTTCCACCATGATTATAATTTATTTGAAGCTAATAAATCTTCACATTAAAACATGGTAAATGCTACCCTTCAATAAATTTGTCTTAGATGTAGCCAAAGACTCTTAGCAAAGGCTATAAAAAGAGAAATTCTAGAAGAAAAAGTTAACCTTCAAACTAGATAATATGGTAATTCTTATTAGGTACATTTTGAGTAATCTATTTATTTTTACTTTATTATTTTGAACTAAATACAAAAAAAAATATCTAAAATGTAAGACATATATCATCTTTTACACATTCTCAATCATATTAAAGTGTTTATGCCATGGTTAGGGAACAAGAAGTAATTCTCCTTTAGTTGATCAATAGGTTTTGAACCCACAGTGGCCTACATCATAACTATATATTCACTTAGTAATTTACTCAAGTTGAAAATGTAACAATATATTCAATTTTCCTTTCTTATTTTAAATTGAATATAACTAAATTTCTCTAAAATGTAAGACTAAAAAAAATGATGAAGGAAAAAATTACGAAATGAGAAATCTAACCTTTTTAATTTCAAAGTTAAATCTAATTGTGCCACCACTAACTTTCAACCTCAAAATCCACCCTACATTTATTTAAAATATGGGAGATTTGGAACATAGCATGGACATCCAATAGGTTTTAAATCTATATTATCTTGCATCAAAAATATAGGCTCACTACCATGTGTTGAGTTTCCATTATGGGTATGATTTTTTCATGCTAAAAAAATATTCATATGACAACATGGTAAATATCACCCCTCAAAAAATTTATTTCAAACATAGTAAAATACTTTTAATAAAGGCTATAAGAAGAGAAATCATAGAAGCAAAAGTTTAAATTCAAACTACATAGTATCCCCATTTCTATGACACTTATAGAGGATGATAGCGTAATAGTTTCTATTGCATTTCCCTTTTTATAAATTTTTATTATGCTAATTTTTATAATTGATAGTCTTATTTTATTTAATTAATGTCATCAAGTTTACGAGGGATATCATTATTTTGAGTATCCACTTTTTTCATCTTTAGCAAACCTTTTTTATGCATTTGTTTCTACAAACCAACACTTTTTAAAGCACAAATTTCATCATGTTGTCCTATGACATCGACAACCTTAATTTTTAATTTTTTTTATCTTCAACTATATGGAAGCAAACATTTTATAAAAACAACTTTCCTTAGCACTTTTTTTCACTACCTATTGCATATACCTTTCAATCCAAGTTTACTATGAAAATTGATTTTCAATGAAAAACCTATTTTATGATTTCATAATCCATTAAAATTGAATCTGGTGCTTTTGATATAACTATGCATGTTTTTAATACAACATATTTTGGGTCACCAATCGTAATCTGAAATATGTTGAGTTAAAATCACATAAAAAACTATACCAAAAGCATCAAATTTTATTTTATGTATTCTTTGTCATAATTTTATATTTCCATAGTTGTTTTAAATAACCATTTTTTCCATCACTAGAAAACTAAGTGCCAATATTAATCAAGGGTGAAAATAAAGCCTAAATATTCCACATTATTCTTAGTGATATTATAAGAACCAAAACATAAATTCAAAATTTAATCTCTTTGAAATAATGCAACAAGTTGGAACATACCTTAATTATGTCAACTTTGATTGTGTTCTATATTTATTATATGTTGTAATTATAAGTAAACATACATTATTTATAGGATAATGTTGATTAAATATAAATCAATTTCATTTTTTTTATATTTTATAGTCAAAAGTTCCCACAATTAGTAGTTTTTATATTTGTTGAGGAATATATAAAATTTATAATCAAAATTTCATTATAGTTTTATTTTATATAAACATGTTTTAGTTCATATTATACAACAAACTTGCCAATCGTTTCACAAAATATATGAATGAGATTTTGGTAAATTTTAGTGCAATTATTACATAATATGAAATACATGTTAAAGACAAATATTCTATCAGACCCTTTAAAAGAATAAATTAGGACCTAATCCTGATTGAGAAAAACACATGGCATTAAATCGACCCATTAAGACACATAATGGATATGGCCATCCTAGTTGATCCATTTATTTTACAATTATTCCCATTGAAAAAACTAAAACTAAACCAACCTATGACTCATTTCATTATGTGTGTGTGTGTGTGTGTGTGTGTGTGTGTGTGTGTGTGTGTGTGTGTGTGTGTGTGTGTGTGTGTGTGTGTGTGTGTGAGATACAATAATATTTATACCATACAATGTGTGTGTGTGTATATAATAACCATTTTGTTGTTACTAGTCAAGTTAGGTTAGCCATCTGAACCATAGGAGCTGGGGTAAAAAAAATTCCTCCCCATGTTTTGGAGCCTTCCTATCCATAGGGAGGATAAGGGACCATGGTTGGGAGGGATCCAGACCATATAGGGGTTATTTTAAAGCTCTCCATGGTCGAGAAACCTCCCAACCATGGATAATTTAATTCATTATTAGGAAGGCTCCCAAACATAGTGAGGATTAAAAAAAATTGCCTCTCTATGGTTGCAATGGATCCTAACTATGATGAGCGAAAACTTTCACCGTCCCCATGGTTGGGAGGTATCTTGACCATGAAGAGGTAAATGTTTTCCCTTGGTATAGTTAGGACCCTCCAAATCATGGAAAAATAAATATCATAATGGTTAGGATCCCTCTCAAATATGAAAATAAAAATTATATCACAATGGTTGGGATCCCTCCCAACCATGATGAGTAAAATATTTTCTCTCTCAATGGTTGAGAGCCTTATCAACCATGGAGTGGACATAATTTTCCCTCTCCATGGTTGTGAGCCCTCCCAACCATGGAGAGGACAATTTTTTTCCTCTTCATGGTTTTTAGGGATCCCAACCATGGTGAGAGCCCTCTTAACCATGGAGATGATTTTTACTATCCATGGTTTGGAGCCCTCCCAACCATAGAGATAAAAAAATTGTCACCCTAGTTGGGAGTCCTTCCAATCATGGAAAGCATAAAACCTTCTCATATTCATGGTTTGGAGGGATCCCAACCATGGTGGGAACCCTCCCAACCATTGAGAGGGCATGGTGATATATATTTTTTAATTATTTTTATCTCACCATGGTTGGGAACCCTTCTAACCATAAAGAGGACAAATTTTGATTTCTTGGGATGGAATTTTTTCCCTCTCCATGGTGAATTCCTTGCCATGGTTTAGATCCCTCTCAACATGGATGATACAAAATTTTATTTCTTGGTTTGTAAATTTTTATCTTCCTTAAGGTTGGTAGGGATCCTAACCATGAGAGGGAAAATTTTATCTTCACCATAATTGGGAAGGATCCCAATGATGGTGAGAAAATAAAAAATCACCATGGTTTGGATCACCCCTAACCATGAAAAGGGTAAATTTTATCCTCTCCATTGTTCCAAGGGCTCCAAATGATGGTTCTAAGAAAAATATCACCATGGTTGAGAGGCCTACCAAATATGGATATAGAATTTTTTCCCCTCATAACAAATCAATTATTTTCTTTTATATGGTTAGAATTGATCCAATCTATGGTGAGGACAAATATTTTTTTTCTCACTATGGTTGGAATCCCTCTTATCCATGATGACAAAAAAATATCATTATGTTTAGGATCCCTCCTAATCATTGAAAGAACAAAACAATGTCTCAACATGGTTTATATTCCCAAGCATGGTGATAAGAAAATAACTCTCACTGTGGTTTGAGGACCTCATATCCATGATGAGGAAAAATATATCACTATAGTTGGGAGCCTTCCTAATCATTGAAATAAAAAAACAAAGTCTAAACATAGTTTGGACTCCTAAACATGATGATAAGAAAATAATTCTTAATGTGGTTTTAATTTATCCTTATCATGATAAGAAAAAAATAATTCTCCCCATGGTTTAGAGACCTTCCAACTATAAATGCTTCCCTTGCCATGGTTGAGAGCCCTCCCAATTATGGGGATGTCAAAAAAATTACTACCTTAAACATGAGGAGACTAAAATTATCCCTACACATCATAAGGTAAAAATTTTCCTTCCACATTAAAATTAAAACATTTTTAATTCCCTTTTCATGTTTAGGATTCACAAGGTCACATTGTTTACAACTTTATTGACAACAACTCATAAAATTTAATTACTAGTCAATGTATACTATTCCTTATAATACATTTTAATGACATTTTTATGTTTATGATTAATAATATCACATAATTTGTATTTTTTTATACAATAACATATTATAAAACTATAATTATCAATAATTGTACAAAATTCCTAATTTTGATTGAGAAATATGAACTATAGCATTGATAACTTCAACACAACTCAGTATTTATTTTCAATTATTATCTTTAGCAATTCTAATTTTCATATCTTTTAGTAGAATTTACCTTGAATAAAAATTATTGTGATTTTTATTTTCTTAAATTAAATTATTATAGGGAATGACCTAAAAATAAAATAAAATAAATGTTTTCAAGGGGAAAACGAGATAATACAATTTAAATTATTGTAACTACTTCAATATAATGAATAAAAATATTTATAGTGGATTTGAGACATATTATATGACTATAAAATCATGGTTTATATAAGTTGGTCAGCTAAAAAATATTCATTGTGATATATATTGTCATGTATTAACATAGTCAAATGAATATAGTATCATTGGCATTGACTTGTCATGTTCAAAGAGGGAAATTTAAAATGGACTTGCATTTCAAACTAATTCATTCACTACTACAAAACAACATGAGTGATTAAAAGAGGTAATATTACCCTAATACAACTTCTCACCTAATATAATGGATATATCAAGAGATTCTATCAAAATGCGTAACATATGGTTTTGGTATTATTTTAATAGATTGAACAAATACTAAGAAAAGTGGTCTCATAGGGAGTAAAATTTTAGTAAAATTGATTAATAGGAATCTCAAAGGAATACATAAGTTTGGTGATAAAATGTCATCAATTATTCATTTTATAAATATGTTTAATAATATATTTATAATTATCAATAAATAAAAAATATAAAATTTTCAAACAACTCAAATGAAATATATTGTAAAAGGTATTACTCTTGTCAAATTAAATGAAGAGATAAAAATTGATTAAGAAATAAAAAAGAGTGATGAGACAATCTAAACTTTTAAGGTTCGTTTAATAGGACCAAAAAATTGTTTCTAAAGTGGTTGTTGATATTTGTGACATAACACCACATACAATAATAATTCACCTTGTAAAAGACCCTGTAGTAAGATAATTAATGAGTTATTTCATTAAAATAAATGAATTTTTTTAATAGGGATGTTTTATTAATCCTTTATATTTATAAAGTGGATGCAGACGGAAAAATGGTTTTAGATGATAATGAGAAACCAATATGGGATCATAGTGTTAATATTAAAACTCTATACCAAATTATTTTTATACCTAATAAAATATACCACATTTATGATGAGAATCATTCTATCTAGGCTGCTCATAATATTTTGCATGAAAGTAAGTATGATAGTTATATAGAGGTTAGGGAAAATTTGAAGACAATAAATTTCATATTTTAAAAATCAACACACATTCATTAATAATTTTTGATATTGCTAGCCAATATAATGATGCAAATACAAAGCATAATGTATTATTTTTCATTGATACAATTTTATTGACAAGATTGTATATAGTAATAGAGCAAATTTCTAAACCTACCAGTGAAGCACATTCATCAAATTCAATTTATATTTGTAATGCACTATTTAGAATTATGATTTTTAAAAAGAAATATCAACTTAATGACATTTATTTCAAAAGAAACTTGGATAGTGTTTGATAGAGATTTCATAGGTTTTGAGCTTGAAACATTTCCTAAATCTTCCCCTAGCACCAAATAAAATGAAAAGGACCACCTAATAATGAATTTTTTTAGAGCTTTAAAAGGTCTTTATGATAATGATAAAATGGATCTCGATAATAAATTGGAGCAAGGAGATGTTTATTTTTTAAAAGTAAGTGGAAAGGTATGCATGGAGGTTTTTTTCCATGACATAAAGTATAAAAATGAACCACATATGGAAATATTACAATATTTTAAGGATAATGATAATTGAATTTTAGAGGATGAGGTATCTCAAGAATTATTTTGAGAAATATATAAAATCTCACATAATGTTGTTCAAAATATTTAGAGTTTAATAAAAAAAAAATAGAGTAGAAAAATAAAAAGAATTACTAAAGATTTTTAAAATATCCTTAAAAAATATCTTGTAGGTGTTGAAATTACAAGAATAGATTCATAAAAGTTCATCTACCACTATGGAGAAGCTCTTATTGTATCGATTATGATGTAAGATGAATCTAATGTATTTAAATTTTTAATATTTGTAAATCTAATTGTCATAAATATTGCTAATTCAAAATGTGAGTTTAAAAGTGACTACCTCACAAACATATCTCCAATTTTAATTAATAGTTTTATGACAAATAGGTTTCTCATTATTTTAATTCATGGGCCTAAATATGCTAATACTATTGAAAAAATATTAAAAAAAATAATCTTGTGTGAAATTTATTAGAAGGAAAGCAAATATGGGATAATAGCTCTTGGTCTGCATGGTAATTCATATTAAGTTTATATGATGACTGCAATTGAGTTTTATATTGATAAATTACCATGGGAAGAAAAATATTACATGGAAAATACTCTTCTCCAATTAGGTACCTATTCCAAATGATAATTTTAATAATTAGATAGATTTTCCAACTTTTGATTTAATTTCAATTAAAAGAGATAGGTTCCATTTTATATATGATTTGAGTGATCATTTTTAGCAAAAAATTGTAAAACAATACAACATTATCTCATATGATATTGCACTTAAAATTTTGTCAATATATAGTGGAACAACATTGGAAAGGGTGTGTTTTTTTATTAAATTAAAATTTTGCTAGCATTGTTGAGACAGAGGATCAAAATTCTTACTTGCTGAAATTTTAGAAACATTTGAAGAAATATAGTAAAGGAACTGGAGAAAATAATTACAAATGGTTAAAGTCACCAATGAAGGTACATTTTATTTTAATTTTATATTATATTAAATTTATTTTATTTCAATTAACATCATACTGATTATTATTACCTTTACTCTTTTTAAATCATGATCCATAACTATTTCAACTCGACCTGGGGATTGAATATTTTTATTAAATAAAAGTATAACTTAAAATATGTAATACATATTTATAATGAAATGATTATAAATAAAATACATTTTTATTTGTATTTAAAAAATTAATTGTATAAATAAAAAAATAATTATATAAATATTTTATTTCATTAAACACAATAGAAATTACATTAAGGCTAGTATAAACAATGGATCATAGTGAGGAACATTAACTACATTTTGGAAATTACAATGACCATTGAGATGAACATGTGCATGACAATAATTCATATGATGAAAATTTAGGTATTAGTATAAATATTAAACATTACATTAAAAATTTAAAAATAAATAATATATTGATAAAAGAAACATGTTTTTATTTACATTAAAAATATAGTATAAATATTATATTTCATTAAACAAAATTGAAATTGCATTAGGGATAGTACAAATAATGAAACATATTGATAAATATTATCTATGTGTTGCATATGGAAATGTCCATGAAGATTAAGAAAATCATGATAATGATTCATAAGATGGATATTCAAGTATTGATATAAAAATTAAATGTTACATAAATAAAATAAAACAATAGATCACTTCGATGTTTTTATTGATTATAGGATATATAGATGAACATGAGAAGGAAAAGGATTTACATGTTGAATTAGATATTAATTTTTTTTATTGATCATAAGATCCAAAAATATTTCTTCTCCTAAAATTTCATTAACAAATGAATGTATTTATCTTCTACATATGAAAAAAAAGTCATTTTTGAATTATGAATATATTAGGTTATAAGTAAATTGTGTAAATTAAAATTATACAACCGAATACTAAAATTTGATATCCCCATGGTTGGAATCCCTAAAAATAATGGGGAGGACAAAAGTTTCCATGAACATGAGGAGACAAAAATGTTTCTGCCTTCCCACTTCATTTTTCATAAATTGTTTTGACTAGTTTATTTTTAAAATTGATTTTAAACAACTTAATTTTTCTTATTAAATGTAGATTTTTAAAACTATTTTTTACCATAATGTTTTTCCTTAAAAAATGTATAAATTTATATTGTACAAAAGATCAAAAAATAATTATTATCTTCAAATTACATTAACAAAATAAGGTATTTACTCATCGATAAAATAAGGTATTTATCTTGTACACATGAAATAAATGTAATTTTTGAATCACAAATATTGTAAATTTATATTGTACAAATGAATGACAACATTTGGCATCCTCATGGTTAATATCCCTTCCAATCATGGGGAGGACACAATTTTCCTACAACATGAGGAGGACAAAATGTTTTCACCTCACCACTTCATTCTTCATAAATTGTTTTAGCTGGTTGATTTTTAAAACTGATTTTTAACAAATTATTATTTTATTATAAATTGTATTAAAATTTCAAAATTAATTTTTAAAAAAATATTTTTTCTTTAAAATTGTATAAAATTATATTGTACGAATGTCCAAAAATAATTTTGCTCTACAAGTTGAATCATCAATTGCGAGTCTTTATCTTAAATTACATATGAAAATGAGTAATTATTGAATTATAAATATATTAGTTTATATCCAAAATGTATAAATTTATATTTTAAAAATGAATGCCAAAATTTGGAATCCCCATGGTTGGGATCCCTCCTAACCATTAGGAGGCCAAATGTTTTGGCCTCCCCACCTCATGCTTCATAAATGTTTTTACAAAAGTTTGTTTTTAAATATGATTTTTAACAAATCACTTTTATCTTTATTAGGTAAATGATACACTTCAAAATGATAACAATTGAAGAATGATTTAGTAAATTTTATTTGTACTATATACAATTTTATCGTATTTATCAAAGATAATGGCATACATCAATAGTGATAATTTTATTATTTTGTAATGAGTAAACACTATGAAATACTAATATATATTTTGTTAATAATCATCTCTTTATAAAATTATCATTTTATAATGAGTAAAATTTTGCATCACATTGAAATAAAACTTAGTGGTTGGCTAGGAAACACCCAAATGTAAAGATTTTTCTTATTTTTAATAGATGTAAAATGATATGATATTGTTTGATAATTTTATTATGTTGTAATGAGTAAAAACTATTAAATAGTAAACTAACTTTTGGTAAAATAGTATCATAGTAATCAGTGTTTGATTGGTAATGAGTAAAAACTATGAAATAATAATAATCAATATTTGAATAAAATAGTATTTCTTTGTAAAATTGCCATTTTACAATGAGTAAAAATTTGTATCGCATTGTAATCAAACTTGGTGGTTTGTTAAGAAATATTAAATAAATATTTAAACCTAAATATGATATTTTTTATTATTTAGAGATCTAGGCCTCGAACTCTTTTAAGCTCAGAATGAATTTTGATTCATTTAAAACTAGCAAACATTTCTTGGAGACTTGGACCTCATTTTGTGTCCAGGTTGGTTCTTGATCCAAAAAAAATTGAGTTGTTGGTCCCTTAGAGAACCTCATTATTTCTCAAGACCTGGACCTCTTCTAAGTCTAGGTTGGTTTTCAGTCCAACCAAAACCAACTAGTTATCGCACCATTCATATGCGGTGTTAGTTCTTCCTCTACTAGTTACCAATCCATCCAAAATTAGTGGCTACTTTTGTTAGGCTTGGTTCTCATTGTACCCTGGTTATCTATTTCTTGGGGGAGACTTAGTCATCCTTTGGTGTCTTTTATTTTGGGTCTTTTTTTATATCCTAATTAATTCTTTCAGACTACAGGGAGACCCAAACCTCTTGATGTGTCCAGGGCTAGTTTCCACACCAATTATTAAATATGGGGTTATCTTAATCTAAACATATAAAGTAAAAAAAACAATATTACTTGAATTTTATAAAAAAAGCCACTTGAAAACTCGTATTTTTGTTGTATTTTCCTTGATAAACCCAAATGTGAGAATTTTTATTATCTGAATGTGTAATAGTTTTTTCTTAAAATATAAAGTGAAATGATATAATATTATTTGATTTTTTTAACAAAATCATAGATGTGAAAAATCATATATATGTTTGATTGTAGTTTCATTCCTAAAATCTCATACATTTTTCTTGTATTTAATTTCAATATTTTATGAGTAAACACTATATAATAGTAATCAAGCTTTGGTTAAAATTATATCTCTTTGAAAAATTACCATATTATAATGAGTAAAAATTTGTATCTCATTGAAATCAAAATTTATAGGTGGTTAGGAAATAGGAAACATGAAACAATTAGTAGAACCCAAATGTGATAATTTTTATTATTTAAAATTGTATTAACATATAAAATGGAATGATATGATATTTTTTGTATTTTACAAAAAATAAAATATATGAAAATTCAAATATCAGGTTAATTGTATTTTTCTTCCTAAAAACTCATATGGTAAATATACATGAAACTGAAGAAAATATTATAAATATGAAGGCTTCAACTCTTATAATGAAGATAAAGAAGTTGAAGATAATATTATAAATATGCAAACTTCAACTTCAACTCTTATAATTGAAGATAAGGAAATTGAGGACAATATATTAAACATTCAAACTTCAACTTAAAGTATTATAATTGGAAGGAAGTTGAGGGATATATTATAAATATGCATACTTAAACCCTTTTAATTCCAAGAAGTTGAGGAAAACATTCTAAATATGTATATTTAAACTCTTATAATTGTATAAAAGAAACTTTTAATATCAAACATGAATGAAATTCATATAATAACTAAAATAAAATTTTAATCTTAGACATGGATAGAGTTCTTATTATTCATGTGTATAGATAAATATGTAAGGATTATTTGATCTACAAGAAGCTCAGAGTAGTGGAATTTATTCATAAATATATTTGTATATTTAATGTGTCCATATAGTCCATGATGAAAAACATAACCTAAACACATTGAATGAAGTGTCGAATAAGGGTTTGGATAAATCATTAACATTTTTTTCCAAATGGTCTTAAGATAATTGTTTTAATATTAAAAAAAAAGATCCAAATAACCCTCAACATAAATTATATCTTAAACCTATTAATAAGGTTTATAAAAAATAAGGTCTATAAAAAAATCTAAGTATTTGGGATGATACAAATATAATAATTATTGACCACTCTATCTAAAAGTGTATAAATGGTGATGATAATAATAATTGGATAATTAATTTCAAAAGAGTAAAAAATGTCCAAAGAACTACACAGAGAAGATTCATAAGCCTTTGAAATAGATTATAATATTTCAATGTTATTAAGTTTTGTTCATTTAAAATTTAGGAAAACTATTTAGTTTTTGATATGGATTATAATATTTAAATGTTATATGATTAACTAAGTTTCATAACACTTTAACATAGATTATATTATTTAAATGTTATTAAATTTTGTGTATTTTCTCATTACTATACTAGAAAACTGGTCAGTATTGTACTTGACATTTGTAGATATGGAGAAGAAAATTAATACAACTAGAAAATTGAACATTATTGTTTTCAACAAGTTGTTATTAGTTTTATACGAAAGATATAAAAGGAAGAACATTACTAAAAGGCCTCTAGATTTTAATTGGTAACATAATACATGATATATGTCATAATGCAAAGGAGATACTTGATGAAACTCTTGGAACATTTACAAATGTATGTTTATGGTCATAAATTAAAGAGGAACACCTCCATAAATTATTGAATCTATGGATTGAGTTTAACATTAATAATTTTAAGTTTTTTTAATTTCAAACTTAGTGTATAAAACCAAATACACATAAATACACAAAACCATTATATTCAGTCACATATAACTAGGGAAATGGAGATGAATATTAAGGTTTCAACATCATATGTATAGATTGCAAACGATTAATTTACAATATAAAAATTTTAGTTAAGAATTGTGTAACACCTAAAATATATGATGGTAATCGAAACATCAGTTTTGAAAATAAGTGGGCAACCAAATTATTAAATGTTATAAGATATTTAGATGAAAATGAAGATATGTTATATCAAATAAATAATATTAAAACACAAGGACTACATGATTCAATTATGATT
Organism: Torreya grandis; assembly: GCA_037957365.1. Lineage (NCBI taxonomy): Eukaryota > Viridiplantae > Streptophyta > Pinopsida > Cupressales > Taxaceae > Torreya > Torreya grandis. The sequence goes on from JARHVA010002266.1 coordinate 1,410,636, forward strand.
GAATGAAATCACATGTGTGACTATAAATTTTTATATTTAATATATTATGTTGTTAGAGTATCTTATTACTCATGCTTGCTAGGCTCTAGGTATTTGTGTTTACCTAGTTTCATCGTATATGGGGGATTGTCCTACATTGGCTAGTTTAGCTTGAATATTGCTTTACCTTACCTATATAATCAAGTGCTATTAATTTTAATACATACGTTTCATTATGATTTTGTAATATTTTACATATCCTTTGTATATCTCATTATGTGTCTAACAATTGATTTTGTTTCTAATTGGTTTTTTCTGAGTATATACTAAAGCATTAATGACTATGGTAATGATCTATTAAAGAGATCTTGGCTAAAGAGTTTTGATAACTCTTTCATGGTATTAGATCCACCTTCCAATAGCCATTAATTAGTTTTTAGGTTTATTTACATTATAGATTTGTCATTACTTATTTGACTCATGAAGTCAAATCTAGGTATTTGATTAGTGATGGATGTTTGAGTTTGGTTTGGGTATTTGATCAGTTATAGATTAGTGATAGATGTTTGAGTTTGGGGCTATCTAGATTTGTGTTCTTTATGGTGTATTAGAAGTCTTTAGTCTATATAATATCTTCATTTCTATGTGGTCCTTACCTATCACCTTTATTTTTTGGCATCATCTACCAGATCTACATATTTATAGATTGCATTGGTGTTTAGATCTGGTTTAGATCTAGTTTCATTTATTTTACACAAATCACAGCTCAATGACTTTACTTCATCAGAGAAAAATTAGAAGCTTTTTCTTCTACGACATCTTGGAGTGAAAGCATTGGTGGAGGAAAATAAGGGACTCCAAATTGACCATGGATCACCATTTTTGTGTACCTTGGTTTAACATCATGAGTATGCACCTCCCATAGCCTATAATGAGCTCTTATATCCTACATGTAGGATCTAGACATAGTTTTTTGATCTGTAAGTTTTTCATCCTTCCCTAGAAGTCTTATCTCCATTGCTTGGCCTCCTTTACCAACCTCCATTATTTTCAACCAAAAGACTCAATAAAATGTGCTTACAACTAGCTTCATGGTGAAATCACTCTATGAAAAAAAATCAAGCATGATGAATGCCTAGGACAACATTGCCTATAGGGTTTATAAACAATAAAAACATTCTTGTAGCCAATAGAGGGTCTCACCATGCCTAATTTAGCATTGGAGTTTTGGTTTGATCTATCTACATGGAAGGTAAAACCACTGTGTAGAAGAGAGAGGGTTTGAATGAGAAGTGAGAGTGAAGAAGCTTTGTGTGTAGTTTTTTCCTTTTTTCTCAGGCTTGCACTATAGAGATCTACATCATTTTGATACCTTCACATTGAATTTTCCTACTTGTTATCTATGTGCCAAATATTCCTCCATCTACTATGTTGGTTTTATTTTTTAGACTATTGCATGGCATCTAAGGACTATATTTGGAATGTTTGTGAATAGTGTTGGAGGAGATTGACATTGGAGCATCTATTGGAGAAACATGGCACTCAAGGAGCCTTGTTTAGAGCCAATTTTATTCCTCAACCACTTATTAGGTGAAATAAAACTATAATCCACCTTTTATTCTCTTAAACATAGTTTTGTATTCATTATTTATGTTAAATGGCTATATTTTTCCCTTAAGAGGAAGTGTAGTTTCACTCACAGATGCTTAGAGGTCATTGGATTGACCTTTTTTTATCTTTTGTTAATTTGAGGAGGTTCATGGTTCTATGCTAGTTCCAATGAGTGGTTGGAAGGCTAGGTCCACCTTAGCTGCAATATTTTTTTAAATTTTTAGTGGAAATCTTTATTAAATAGGCCTTATTGATATGAACATAATTTTTTAATAACTTTTGATCGGTAGCTCAAAATCAAGTACCATTTTTTTGTAGAAGTTCATGTTTTTAATTTCCCATCCATTGGGGCTATTTACATTTAAAATGCACTAAAATATAAAGTGCCATATTCTGGGGGGTATCTTCGTATTAGTTGTGTTGTGTTGTGCTTATAGTTTGATCTCATGTGGTGACATTTTAGTGGTAACTCATTTGCTATGTTATGAGCATTTTATGAGGGAAATGGAGATAAATATGAAGGTTTCAAAATCATATGTATAAAATGCTAAGGATTAATTTAAAATATAAAAAATTTAGTTAAGAATTGTGTAACACCTAAAATATATGATGGTAATCGAAACATCAGTTTTGAAAATAAGTGGGCAACCAAATTATTAAATGTTATAAGATATTTAGATGAAAATGAAGATATGTTATATCAAATAAATAATATTAAAACACAAGGACTACATGATTCAATAATGATTGAATGAAATCACATGTGTGCCTATAAATTTTTATATTTAATATATTATGTTGTTAGAGTATCTTATTACTCATGCTTGCTAGGTTCTAGGTATTTGTGTTTACCTAGTTTCATCGTATATGGGGGATTATCCTACATTGGCTAGTTTAGCTTGCATATTGCTTTGCCTTACCTATATAATCAAGTGCTATTAATTTTAATATATATGTTTCATTATGATTTTGTAATATTTTACATATTCTTTTCATATCTCATTATGTGTCTAACAATTGATTTTGTTTTTAATTGGTTTCTTCTGAGTATATACTAAAGCATCAATGACTATGGTAATGATATATTAAAGAGATATTGGCTAAAGATTTTTGATAACTCTTTCATGATATTAGAGACACCTTATAATAGACATTAATTATTTTGTAGGTTTATTTACATTATATATTTGTCATTACTTATTTGACTCATGAAGTTAAATCTATGTATTTGATTAGTGATGGATGTTTGAGTTTGGGGATATCTAGATCTGTGTACTCTATGGTGTATTATAAGTCTTTAGTCTACATAATATCTTCATTTCTATGTGGTCCTTACCTATCACCTTTATTTTTTGGTATCATCTACCAGATCTACATATTTATAGATTACATTGGTGTTTAGATCTGATTTAGATCTAGTTTCATTTATTTTACACAAATCATGGCTCAATGACTTTACTTCATTAGATAAAACTAGAAGCTTTTTCCTCTACGACATCTTGGAGTGAAAGCATTAGTGGAGGAAAATAAGGGACTCAAAATTGACCATGGATCACCATTTTTGTGTACCTTAGTTCACCATCTTGAGTACGCACCTCCTATAGCCTATAATGAGCCTCTTATATCTTATGTGTAGGATCTAGACATAGTTTTTTGATCTATAATTTTTTCATCCTTCCCTAGTAGTATTATATCCATTGCTTGGCCTCCCTTACCAACCTCCATTATTTTCAACCAAAAGACTCGATAAAATGTGCTTACAACTAGTTTCATGGTGCAATCACTCTATGAACAAAAATCAAGCATGATGAATGCCTAGGACAACATTACCTGCAGGGTTTGTAAATAATAAAAACATTCTTGTAGCCAATAGAGGGTCTCACCATGCATAATTTAGCAATGGAATTTTGGTTTGATCTATCTACATGGAAGGTAGAACCACTGTGTAGAGGAGAGAGGGTTTGCATGAGAAGTGAGAGTAATGAGGATTTGTGTGGAGTTTGTTCCTTTTTTCTCAGGCCTGCACTATAGAGATCTACATCCTTTTGATACCTTTACATTGAATTTTCCTACTTGTTATCTACGTGCCAAATATTCCTCCATCTACTATGTTGGTTTTATTTTTTAGACTATTGCATGGAATCTAAGGACTATATTTGGAATGCTTGTGAATAGTGTTAGAGGAGATTGGCATTGGAGCATCTGTTAGAGAAGCATGACACTCAAGGAGCCTTGTTTAGAGTCAATTTTATTCCTAAACCACTTGTTAGGTGAAAGAAAACTATAATCCACCTTATATCCTCTTAAATATAGCTTTATATTCATTATTTATGTTAAATAGCTATATTTTTTCCTTAAGAGGAAGTGTAGTTCACTCACAGATGCTTAGAGGTCATTGGATTGACCTTTTTTTATCTTTTGTTAATTTGAGGAGGTTCATGGTTCTATGCCAATTCCAATGAGTGGTTGGAAGGCTAGGTCCACCTTAGCTGCAATATTTTTTTTAATTTTTAGTGGAAATATTTATTAAATAGGCCTTATTGATAAGAACATAATTTTTTAATAACTTTTGATCAGTAGCTCAAAATCAAGTACCATTTTTTTATAAAAGTTCATGTTTTTAATTTCCCATCCATTGGGGATATTTAAATTTAAAATGCACTAACATATAAAGTACCACATTCTAGGGGGGTATCTTCATATTAGTTGTGTTATGTTGTGCTTATAGTTTGATCTCATGTGGTGACATTTTAGTGGTAACTCATTTGCTATGTTATGAGAATTTGATGAGGGAATATTATTTATTTTGCATGTACCTTATCTCTTTCATTTATCAGACATCAAAGGGTGAGGTCCAGTCTGGTAGGAGGTTAAATCCCCTCACATACAACATAAACTTCCTTCTTGTTTGTTCTCAATTATATTATCATCATTTATTGCACTCATGGACACATTTTTGATTGAGTTTGACGTCCTATTTTTGAATGTGCATTATCAATACTAGAGGGTTTCCTATGCCATGGTACCTGTATTGTATTTTGGACACACATTATTTTAGATGCATTTTTGGTTGATCCCAATGTCATTTTTGCATGTATTTTGCTCATTAGTGCATAAATTATGGATTTTCACCATTTTCCACACTCTTCTATTATCCCACAACATGCATTAGTGATTTGACACATTGGTAGTTGTGTCATGTCCCTTTAAGGCCCCTTTCTTATGATTTACCTTATTTTATGAAGACACCTCTTCACTCCCTTATATTTGGAGCATCTCTCTTGATGGATTATTCAACAAGTCAATAGTCTCCTCATTTATAGCTATTCTAGTGAATCTCAATGTCTTCCTTATTTCCATATTATATTTTTTGTGTATGGTTTATATTATACTCGCACTAATTTATAAAGTGTTATGGGGGGTTTTTTGATATAGCCTTGTCCACCTCCATGCATTTGTGTGCTCTATTCTAAGGACATTTTTATTTTTTTAGTTGATTGTCTCTTCCATCACCACCATGGGCATTCTCTTTGAGAGACTTTTTCTATATTTTTGACACCACTTTTTTGACAGTTAATAGTCTCCTCATTCTTAAGTTATTCTGGTGTATATAGTGTCAACTTGTTTGGTGTTCAAGTAGTGGATTCAAACCACTCATGTAGATATTTTCTTCCACTCCATCCATTCAGTAGTATGGAGGGGGTTTGTGATGTATATTCTGCTTCTTGGTGTTGAGTGTTCCTTACACATGTATTACTTTTTTGTACTTTCATCATCACTTACAATCTTTTTAATTGAGGTTATTCTAGTGAAGCCTAATGTCATTTTTTTTAATTAAGTAGTGGATTCGAACCAATCATGAAGATTAAGTTATTTTATGACTTGAAAGTACTTGGAGTGTGGACTTATTCAACATCATATTTGGGGGGCTTTTCTTTGGCTCTTTCTTCTCATTTTCTCTCTTTTAGAGGGGAGTTTTTACTACAAGTTTTCTCCATTTTATGAGAGTTATGTATTTTGCACTTTTGAGTGTTTTCTAGATTTCTCCTTTATACATGGGTATCTTGTTTAGACACTTTATTTGCCAAAACCCATATGAGGATTTTTACATGACTCCATGACCTTCTTGGTTATTCTTATAGTGACACCTGTGTGGTGGCCCCACTAGTATTTGTGATCACTTCTCACCATCATGTTGGAGGGTGTTCAAGCTATGTTCTTTAGGTTCATAATTATACCTAGTACTTTGGAGCATAGTATTCATATTTAGTACCATTCCTACTTTGACTTGGTAGTTATAGTGACTCAACATCCATGTACTCTATAAAGATGGATTGGCATCCATAGGTACACATGACTTCACACTATATCCTCTATTATTATCCCCTAACTTCACTTGAAGGAGGGGGGGTGTTAGAGTATCTTATTAATCATGCTTGTTAGGTTCAAGGTATTTGTGTCTACCATGTTTTGTCCTATATGGGGGTTTATCCCATATTGACTAGCTTAGCTTTCATATTGCTTTGCCTTTCCTATATAAGCAAGTGTTATTGATTGTAATATATATGCTTAATTAAGATTTTTTAATCTTTTACATATCCTTTGCATATCTCATTATGTGTATAGTAATTGATTTTATTTTCAATTGATTTCTTCTGAGTATATGTTGAAGTATCAATGGCTATGGTAATGAGTGATTGGAGAGATCTTGGTTGAAGAGTTTTGATACCTCTTTAATATGTTTCATAAATATATTTATAAATTTAAATGTTTAATATTTTTTTGTTTGATAAGTAGATTTATAAATCCACCCATTGATGCACATTCAAATTTTAGAAATGATGCTGCAGACATGTTGGTTTCATCTCAAAATATAATGAAAGCATACATTAAGGAATACTATAATGCATATGTGAAGAAAATAAGAAAACTTAAAACTTGGGGTGGAAAATATCAAATATTTCATGTTGGTTTCATCTCACAATATAATGAAATAATTCATTATGAAAGAACATGATGCATATGTGAATAAATTAAGAACACTTAAAAGCTAGGGTGGAAATATGAAATATTTTTATTGTGATTTTTAATCATGTGTGTTTAGGTCACCTCAATATGACCTCCATCACATTATGTTCCTCTAGTTGTTTTGTAAATGACTTAATATGTTTTGAAATATTTTGGACTTTAATGAGTGAATGTTTTTGAAATGCTTATTTACATAATTATTTATTTTAATTTATTAAATAATTATTATATTTTTTAATAATCAAACGTTGAGACATAAATAAATGTACACATTATTTTATAAAATTCTTATAATTGATATTGTATTAATAATTATTAAATATTATTTTATTATTATATTTAATAACTAATTAATATTTTATATCATTTAAATAAAATATATATAATATTTTGTATATGCAAAAACCAAAATGAGTTAACAATGTAAATTTAGAGCTCTATGATGTAATAGTTTTAGTATTTAATTAATTTTGAGTGGTTTCACAACAAGATCCACAAATGCAAATTTCAAGCTTGTGATAATTTTTATTAATAATTAAGTTTGAGTAGTTTCATAGCTAGCTCTAGAGTATTATATTATTTAATTAATAATTAAAATTATTTAATGATTACTTATGATATTAATTTATTATTAATTAATTTTATTGAGTAAATATTTAGTTTATTAAAAATTAATATTTTTAATGATTGATTATTAGTAATTATTTAATTTAATGTTATTATTTTTAAGAATTAATAATTGGTAATTAAAAATTAATGATTATTTAATATCATTTTTTTATCATTTTAAATAAATAAATAACATTCATTTATTGTTATATACTAATCATTATTTAATATTAATTAATTATTAATATTTTTAAAATTATTATTTATTATATTTAATAATTACTAATTAATTAATATTATTTCATTATTAATTATTAGTATAATGCCATTTCTTATTAAAATATCAGAGGTCTCATTTATTTGTAATAAGTATCCGTTTTTGTAATGAGTCCCATTATTTTGAAATAAAATTCAATTTTTTGGACACTTTTATGAGTTCTAAGTTTTTGAAATGGTCCTTCTAAGGGCATTCCTATTGGCACTATCTAACATTACTTTGTAGTTACATTGATATATCTACTTACACATCCTTGACACACTAATAAAAATCATACACATTTGAAAACTATCAAAGCATTTGTCATAAAGCCATATTTAAATATTAATGCAAGGTAAAATTTGCTTGTTATCAAGTGTCGAAGGCCAAAGAGTAGCATTTAATTTTATTCAAACACTACACATAAGTGGGATAACTATGTGTGATTTGAGCTCTCTTCAAAGCATTATAATGTAGGAAACACTAAATCACTCAACATAGAGTGGTTGAGGCTATCTAACCAATAAATTACCCTAATTTTCCAAGTGAGTTAGGTGTTGAAAGTGGATATTGGGTTTCAATGTAAAGGGAGGAAACATTAGGATCTACACACATGACCTAGGTAGAAAAAATGACACAAAAACCATCCTAAAAGGAAGGCATAGAAATCTATGGAAAACAGATTGTAGATTACATAGCGATAACTATGGTAGACAATGGATGAGACCAAATACTTGAAGTGTATGGGCTTCAATAGAAACATCATGACATATTTTAACAATTTTTTTAAGTTGAACAATCATAAATTAGTTTTAGAACATTCAAGGTGATTGTGCCTAGATAGTGAATAAATCTAGAACAAAATGCCAGATAAGTGCCCCTTTCTCTTGTTATTTCTAAATTTAATAGATATAATCAATATCTATGTATAAATTTATATTTGTATAGTTTAATCCATTTCTTATGCAATATGAATTTCAATAGTTTTGGCCTATTTAGATCTAATAAATCCAAAATAAGCTAAAACAATTATATAAATCACAACCTAATTTAAAAACTTAATTTTGTAGAGATCATGTAGTTTTAATGTTTTTATTATGCATTTATACATATGGTTTATTTGCTTACATCAGGCGCTTACTGGTACACTTTTACTTCACATTTGACCCTCCATATTCTTTTAGTGTCCTCATTTTCTTATGAACACCTTTATATATATTGTTTTTAATCAAGATGTTCACCTCACTTTTACAAACTCATTAGTCTCCATTTATTTAGCTTTAGTCACCTTGACCATTTTTTAGAACAGTTAGAAAATGGCATTGAGTTCTATCATATAGTATAAAATTGGTCAAGTTGGTTGTGGATCCTTTTTGATATTTTATCATGTTTTCCCTTGCCTTAATTTTTAGCTTTCACATTTTTTCTTGGTTTTCCTATGCATGAAAATATTCAATTTTAATTTAAATATGCATGAAAGTGTTCTAGTTTGGTTTTCCTATCCATAAATTTATAATTTATTAAATATACTTATTTATTTTGGTTAGTTAGCGTAGATTAATGATTAAATGGTTGAGGAATGAAACCATGGTATTTCCCTCTCTTTCTATATAAATTTATAACTAAAAAAATAAAAATATATTTCAATCACCCCTATATATATATATATATATATATATATATATATATATATATATATATATAATAAAAAATTACTTCTACAACTCTAAAAGCATCATTCATTCATATCATACATTGTACATTTTTAAAAATTTATCATGATATATGTGAATGAGTTATACCCTTGAATTACTAATTTTTAGTAAGTCATACCCTAAATTTTATAATTATGAGGGTATGACTTACTCACATGCATGATAAAATTAGTGTTCACCACATTACATTTCATGGAGTTTTCAATTATAATATGTATTATATATTAAAGTTATATAAAATAGAGTATTAATTTTACTCATTATTTTAGATTACCTTTCGTTATTAGGTTATATATACAATATAAATTTAATCTAAAATATTGTTTTATTTTATTTCACTTTTCAATCTAAAATAAATTTTGACATATAAAAAAATAAAAATAAATAGTAATTTAATATGAAATATTATTTTTTAATATACAATAGTAATGTATTAAATTTGAAAGTAAAACAATATGTCTAATACAAAATAACCTATCTATTTCAAATAATATTTCACTTTCATTACCTATTAGACATTACCTAATAAACATTACCATAAACCGTCCATTTTTTAGAGTCATTTATTATTTTAAAGATGTGTGTCTGTGTGTGTTTTATAATATATTGTAAATAAAAAAGACCCATTTTTTACTTTAAATTTTAGAATAGGTTATTTTACTTTCATTACTATTTATGTTTATATATGTATGACTATATATAACAATTTCATATAAATTTCAAAAAATGTATACTAGGAGCACTAAGAACATAAATAAAATCTATGATATATGATTTAATAGGTTTTGCTTAATTACATCATACTAATAATAAATATAATATAATTAAATATGAATTATAAGACATTACATGCACACCTCCATGAATTTTGGCGATGGAAAAGAGAATTATAGTGAGAAACACAAAGGCCCTTGAAATATCCAAGCTACAAAAATTATTATTTATATAAATTAAATTATGGTATTGGGTATTTTTGAGGTCAACATACCCCCATTTCTAAAAATAGGGACCCTTATTTCAAAATTTTGCAAATTTGTGCTTTAAATTGAAAATGTCCCTTGATCAGATTTCCTTATTCTAAGATCATCCACACCTAGTTCTCATTTAGCTTAGCTGACATTTTTCTACTTGATCATTATCTTATTCTACCTAATATTACTAATGGTTGTTTTTTATGTTTACAAGTTGCATGTTCAATGGAGTCTCAACATTGTGAACAATGTCTAGGGTTTTGAGATTTAATGATAAATTTACCCTTTAATTAATCATTAGTTCTTAAGTGTCCAATTAAATTCATGTTTGAGCAGCTAGAAACCCTTAGTCTAATTATTTTAGCCTAATTATTTTAAATTTGAATTCAAATTTACGTGAGTCTTTTTGTTTGAAAATTAAGTGAGAATATTTTATATTTGTTTTAAAACTTAGAAAATATTTTATCCTAAGATATTATTCATGTTTATCAACATGAATAAGGCCTTAATCTAAAATATTTATCCTAAGTTCTTTGTGTCCTGAGTTCCCCTTAATTATTCATTATTTGCATGGACTAACTAAACATAGGGTCCCCTTCATTATTTTTTAAACTTAGCTTAAAATTTTATCCAAAGATTTTATCATGTTATCAACATGAATAAAACCATAGTCTAAAACTTTAGACTAAGTTATCTATATTTACCAAACCTTACTTATTTTATTTTATTGTCCACAGAATTGATGGTGTGTATTTTCTTGGGCAAGATTGATCTAATAGTGCATGTTAAGTCAATACTTCAACAAAGCCCCAAGATAAGCAAGAAGGTAACAAGTGCCATAGTTTTGATAAAAAAATAATAATCATCGAATGGTGTTCAACCCCCTGGATTGAGATCTAATATTATGTGATTGATCAACAAAATCAAATTCAATGGTGCATAGCAAAGGTTAAAAAGTCAAGGCCCAATGAGAAAGCACAAAGATGCCAAGTGTCATGACTACATTAGATAGTTAAAACTTGAGCACATCTCCAAAGATCAATGGTACATGGCTAAGTGTACATATTTTGATTAATGGTGTGTATGAATTCAAAACTTCAATGAAGCTCTCAGATGAGTGAGAGGTTGACAAGTGTTACCATTGTGGGAACCCTACTATAGATCTAATGGTACGTAGAGTGAAAGATAGAACCCACTAGATAAAAATTGACAAAGCATGATTGATCTATCTAATTGAGATCAATGGTGTGAGATCAATGTCAACATTTTAATAAAGTTTAGAATGAATGTAGAAGTGACAAGTGTCACAATCATGGGGAATATATCAAAGCAACTAATGACATTCAACATCTTAGATCAAAATCTATATACTGCATTGATCTATGTAAGCAAATCCAATGGTGTGATCTTAGGTGGAATTTTCAAAAATCTATACCCAATGAGGTGTTTACACATGTCCTAAAGGCAACATTCACATTTAAAAAATTAATAAATATAATGACATGTCAATTTCACATTGGCATACACATCAAGTAAAAATATTTTATGGACCTATAAAGGCAAATGTATAAATGTGTAAATTTGAGAAAAATCTAAGTCACAAAGCTCAAATAATTCAAATAGATACCACCATTAAAGCTTTGTAAATAACTTTATAAAGGCCCTAGCATAAATAGAACCCCTAATTTGACCTTGTGCTTCGTAATCAAGACAAGGAAAAGCAAACTATCATCTATATAAAATTAATTCAATCCAGAGTTGAAGGGTAGTCCACTAGTGAGTAATTTCATGAAATTTATAGCCATGGTATCTTGAAAAGGAGTCTCCAAGGAGGATGTGGAGATTTATTTGACCTTATATGCACAAGGGAGGATTTTAAAGGACATAGAGTTCGATGCCACCACTCTAAATATAGGAGACAATAATTGGTCTAAGTTTTTCTAGACCATCAAAGAATAACTAATCATTACAAGAGAGGAGGAGAAGAACATGTCTACAAAGAGACTATATTATGACATAGTTTCTATACAAATTATTGGTCTACACTATGCAATGGTTAAACCCAAGGTACTCTACTACATAGACATTCTTGCTCCCATTTTTAAGGATGCTAAAATAGATAAAGGCATGATAATTAATGGACATAGTCAAAATAAGATGGCCTACATGTTAGAGGTACAATCACTAAGAGGGGGGATGAATCATTGATCCCAAAAATTCAAATTCAATTCTAATCTTTACAAAAACTTAATCAACTACCATAAACATTCATGAAGTATAAACAACATTCATAGCAATGAACAAGAGAGATAATACAAGATCAATTACATAACACAAGACATACATGGGAACCCTTATTGGGGAATAAAACCCACTAGAACCTTCAATTGGAATACTATCCTATATAAAAAGATCTAATTTAGACCAACTATAACTTATCAAGGAACTATAATCCCTATTTAGTGAGACACCAATCCCACAAGGTACTACCATACCTGTCTAGCTAAGTTATAGCAACAACCATACTTTTTAGCAAGTTTTACCTTTCAAGGAGGCTACAACCACCTTAGATGTTGAGCTACCATAATAACACCTATGAAACACTTCCACCTCTGAATTGATGTCAAAAACACCTGATGATGGACCTTAGCTTATCACACTTCACCGTCACTTACACTCAAAGAACAAGCTCACTATTCTACCAACAAAATTATGACCAACAGGTCATACAAGCATTCCTCAATATGTTATACTCTTCAAAACATCCTCATGGTACTCTACCCTTCTTTCACCCACCAAAACACACACAAGTCTCTCTCTTACAAGTTTAGAACCCAACAATTTTAGTTATACTATTTATAGAGAAATCTTGATCAATACCATCTTAGTCAGCCATTGGGCATGTCTTAACCCTTAAGACATATATCATAAGAAGGTAAGGCTCAATACAATCATTATAGGTCAGCCATAGAATCTATGTGTCACCCTTAAATAGATACACATTTTAAACAAGGCACTTGTAGCTCTTATAGTTCTCGTGGAGACCCATTCACCCATTAGTCTCACCCTCAAGCAAAACATCAACACATGACCACTTAAAATTACATAGGTACACTACTTATGTCCCCTAGGACATCCTCAAATGATCAAAATCAACATAGATCAATTCTATGTATGCTCAAATAAAGACCTTATGCACACAGTCACCATGAATGAACATACAGTCAACTTCTTAAGCATTGTTCATACTCAAGATAGATTGATCATGCCTCCAAAAACTACATAGAGCTTCCTCATGGACTATACACCATGATCCAATATCTAATTCATTTTGAGACATCAAAATAGCATTAATACAAGCTTTAATAACCTTCTCGGGTCACTTGTAGAACACACATGAACACACACTCAAATTCTAGGCTCAATATCTTTGTTTGTACAAGATTTTATATTTTCAAATTAGGTTTAATAGATGCATCATGGAGTCATCTACCACTTTGATTTTTACTACATGCACTGATCCAAAACTTAGAATTTTTGGTTGAAAAATATCACAATAACATAGAAATAACACAATAACAATGAATTCTCTGAGAAGAGATGTAGTATTACTCAAAATCGCAATACAGAAATATGTTTATCTCTGGGAAGAGATGTCTGTCCTCACATTTCAGGTTACCTCTTCTTTTATACACAATTTGAAAGCATGGGAAGGATGTGGAAGGTCACCAATCTCGAGGGAGATGAAGTGGTACGACTTCCAATATTTAAAACAATACATAATTCGAGGAATTACTATTTTTAGAAACTTACTATTTTTAGACAGCACTATTAAAATTGAAATTTGAGGCACTTACATTGGGTTTTCAGGGGTCAAAATTCATTGAGCAGAGCTCAATTCCATTTCACGATGTTCCCCTCGTTCCTAGCTTTCCAACGGTTCAAACGGCGAGTCAATTGGAGCTACGGTGCAAAAGTTATGGCTCCCGGAAGTTCCGTCATCAATTGGGGTGGAACTGTCACCCGAATTGTCGCCTGAATGGATGCCTGGATCATGCACAAATTCATCTTCTATAAAAATATATGATTGAAATACATATCTCTAGTTTTCTTATGTCAAAATCAAATATTTTTATAGCAACGATCACAGTTAACCTTCAAACATAATGTTCAAATATCGTGGACTCTCAACATAGGATCAATATCATACCATTGATCTTATTTGAGCTTTAATGTATACCGCCAAATCCAAATGTTAAATAACTATCACATTGACCTCATCTTGTGTCCTCTCAAAATGTTGACTTAATGCACTCCATCGATCTTTGTGGATCAACAAGGTCAATAAAGATCAATGCTCCCCATTGATCAAACTATATGATTTTGTGCTAGCCATTGGATCAAGATCCTATAATTTTATTCAAATGTTAAATGTTGTGCACCTATCCTCATCTTACTACCTCTTGAATCCTTGGAATCAATGTGCACTATTTATTTTTCTTAAGATTTAACACATTAAAAAATGACTATGGGGACCCTGTTAATATGCATGAGTAGCCATTTTTTACACCTGAATAACTTCTTTTGTGCTTACCTGTAAGATCTCAAATTTGAAGCACATGATGTCCTTCCCTAGGAGAGTCCAACATGTGACCACTGCTCCTAGAAATCTTGTGCATGTGATATATAATGTCATTAATATGACTTCTCATAAACTTCTGCCACAAAGCTAACCATGTCCAAATCTACTTGAGAGGCCAACTTTGATCATCCATAATTTTTGTCACGCTTCAATGCATGAGCTCAAATTTATAATTAATGATCTCTACTCAAAAATGAACAAACCCATATGATCATATTATATTTACACCTTCACACATGAAATATATAACATCATCAAAATGCTCACTCGTCTCTTTTTGCCTCACTATAAAATTGGCTATGTGAAAACATAATAAATCTACTCGGGAGCCCAAATTTGCATATG
The DNA here is from genome assembly GCA_037957365.1 of Torreya grandis. Lineage (NCBI taxonomy): Eukaryota > Viridiplantae > Streptophyta > Pinopsida > Cupressales > Taxaceae > Torreya > Torreya grandis. The sequence continues at coordinate 1,425,792 of JARHVA010002266.1, forward strand.
CATATCTTTTGACTCGCTACATCGCATGATCTAGAATTAGGCAAAAAGAAACTAGGTCAAATAATTAACAAACCCATATGATCATTTTATCTTCTCACTTTTATGCGTACAAATGCTAACCTCATCAACATGCTTACTTAGCTCTTTTTGGCCAATCTACAAATTTGGCTGTGGGAAATCAATGAATTCTAATTAAGAAGCCAAATGTTCACCCTCATAAATTTTACCATGATTTTATGCATGACTTGAGATATGGCACATAACAACTAGGGACTACAGTGATCATAACCATATGACCAACTCCCCTTGACTCGTTCCCACATGACAATGGTGATGTCATCAAACTATCAACTCATATTTTCTACCATTGGACCCAAAGTGTCTAGATGAAAAATATGATCAACCAAATGAATTATGCTTTTGCACATAAGCCCTCAAATCATGAAATATCTTATAGGACCCCTTTTACATGTTCAAACCTCCATACTAATCCTTGGTCCTCTCAAGCTATGTTAATATTGAAGATCAACCAACCTTACATAAATCGCACTATAAAAGCACATCACACACTTTATCATATAATAAGAAGCACATTTCACACTTTTTATTGTCACATAGACTATCAAATCACTTTATCCACTCACTAGGGAACCTCCATGACACCACCATGACAACTCTCTGACAATCTCCCCCTTTGTCATTGATGTCAACACCTATCAATATAGAAATAAATCTCACCTTATCTCTCTTCAAAGCACTCCTACAACATAAAATTCTCCCTGATAAGAACTTTCTCCCCCTTTTACATAATGATAAAGTGGGCACACACTAATCTTGAGGACCTAAAAAGACTAATAAAATAAGAAAGGACCATCTTCTAAAGATGATACAAACTCCCCCTTACCTTGAGCCTACCTCTTCTTATTTTGACAAAATTCCACTTACTCCATGCCAACATTATATTCAATAAAGTACTTACTCTTTTTGGAAAAAATTGATAAAAAATCATTCTTCTTCAAACTAGGGTTGTCTAGCCTCCTTATATCCCTAAAACTTATATAGCCCACAATTTTTAGTAGACATAACTTCAGAACCTAAAACTTTATATATATATATATATATATATATATATATATATATATATATATATATATATATATATCACTCTCATATGCCCCCTCAAGCACACTAATTTTCATCACCAAGATAATCCTCTGCAACATACTTCCTTCACAGAACTACTAGCCAATTAACCCTCCATATTAACAAAAACATGAATAAATAGAGAACCATAAACCTTCAAATCTCTATGAATCTTGATTTGACCACCCATTTATCCCATTCATCATATTAATAAGCCTCAAACATAAATTCTCAAAGAAACCCACTTTTCTAACAAATCCCAAAACCTTAAAAATTCAAAACAAATAGAGTCAACAAACCTCCTTATATTCAACACACATCTTTGAAACTTCTTGTACACCTAGAGATACCCATCACACACTTATAGACCAAAAATTAATCCTCCATACCTTTGGAAACCCATACATCCTATAACCCACTTTAGGCTTGTTTGCCCTTAAACCAAAAAATAGAGAAAACTGAGAACATTCAAAAATCCTCAATTGGCACATACATAACTTTAGAACTCAAAGACACCTATAGTACACCATAAATAAATTCACATACATTTTTTAGCACTAAACACTTCTTGTCATTTGCATCAATCTCATTGAGCCACCTGGAACCACCCATTTTGACACTATACTATAGCTCCTTCATAAACCTCTGAAATAGGCTCATGAAGTTGTTGCTCCCTCTTAAAAAAATACCTTCTCTAATTTTTATAATCAACTTGAGAACCTTTAATTTGACCCTACAAACTGTTCCAACTAAAAAACACTACAATAACACTTGCTTCTCCACTTGAAAGGAGTCTCTTAAAAACCATAGATAGAGACACCTTCTATCTTTAATTCTCTCTCTCTCTCTCTCTCTATATATATATATATATATATATATATATATATATATATCCTCATCATATTCCATATACTCCTTGATCATATGATATTTATAGTTCTTATTATTCTTCTTTGGCTTATGAGAAACAAATTTCTCAACCACTACAACATTCTCCTTGTCTTCTAGATTTAGATTGATAATATATGAAAGCACAAATTTATTACATACCTTTTCATCTGAAGAAACTTCCTTGAGCTTGGAACCTCATCATTAGGCACAAACAATTTATGTTCTTTACAAGATGCATGCTTAGCAATAATATGATGTTCACTTGGATCCATACATACCTTAGGACTAGTCTCAACTAGTACCTTGGTCTTCTCCTTGAGCTTAGTCTCTTAATTCTCAATATGACCAGAAAATGAGACCTCTTGGGACTCTTTAACTTTAGAAGCATTCTCCATGATAGCAAAAAAATTACTTGGACTTATAGTCTCATCAAGACTCACACTTTTCACCTTTGGATTCCATGTGTTAACTTTCCTTATTTTTTGAACTCTAGGAGCCTGATTGAATCTACTTTGTCTTGTAGGCCTTTGATTGTAGAACCTAAAAATGTGACCTATATGTTCACAATTATAGCACACCATCTATTATACAAGAAAATTATCTTTCCTTACTTTATTTGGACAAAAATTTACAATGTGTCCTATGTCATGACAAACAAAATAACCTCCCATTTTTTAAGAGGACTCACCTTGTCTAATCTTATGTGGATAATGGTTTACAAAGTGTCCCACATAAAGATAATTAAAGCACTTGATACTATTCACATATTTTGATTGATGACCCCTATCATAGTCCCATGAAAATTCATTTCTAATAGGTCTCTTACACTCTCTATCCCTATGACCAAATTGATCACACGTATAATAGTAACCATTTAAACTGTCACACCTATGGCATTTGATTGTATAATTTGATTTGTCTTTACTCTACCAACACCTCCATTCCTTATCTAATGATTTGTCTTCAAAGTATAATTATCCTAGTTCACATTAGTCTTCACCTTGTCTTGAGTTATAGTCTTTTGTTCTTATTCATATCCAAGACCAGTTTTATCACTAGGATGATTTTGACCACTCAGAATATTGTCTAGATCACATGTGCTCTTTTCAAATCTCACAAACGTCTTCACCTTACTAACTATCTAGATAGAATTTTTAATTGATAACTGATTGTTTGATCATATCTTCATGCTCCTTGGCATCTTCATTCAATCTTGCCTCATACACACTAAATTGTTCCTTATAGTCCTTGAGCTTATATTTCATCTTATTATTTATCTTCTTCTTAATATTTATTTCTTCAAGAGCATTCATCAAAATAGTCTCATATTCCACCTTATCTTCATCATCCTCTAAATCACTCCAAGAAGACTCCTTTTATTGTGATCAACGTACTTCCTCAACCATGAGCAGGGATTCATCTTTAGCAGGACCATCATCTTCATGATCATATTAAGAAGCATTGTCTTCATTCTCATCTAATGAGCTACAAAATTCTTTAGTGTAAAAACTCTTCTTGTTCTTGAAGGATCTCTCTTTTTTTTTTAAATTTCTGAACCTTTTCTTTCTATATGCCTTCTTGTATTCATATTTTCCTTCATCATGATCTCCATCATCTTTCATCTCATGCTTATGATAGAACTTATAAGAAAAATGTCCTATCTCTCCATAGTTGAAACATTTGAAGGATAATTTATCTTTATACTTCCCTAGACTAGTGTTAAATTTCCTAGTAATCAAAGCAATTATTTCATCATCATCAATGTCACATATGTAATCCTTTTTGGATTTCTTACCTTGGAACTTCTTCTTAGGCTTCATATTTATCTTGAATGCAACTTCCTTATTTAGTGGTATGCCATCATTCTTCCTCATCTCATAGGCAGTAAGGGTGCCATGCAATTGACCCATCTTCAATTGAGTAAGGTTATGACTCTCTTCTATTGAAGATACTTTTGAATAAAACTTTGGGGATATATACCTTAATAGATTTTGGACAATAGTGTTTCTATACGATTTCGCTTTCACATTCAAAGAGAGAATAAGAAACTAGAAGAAATGGTCTAAGGCTTGTATGTACCTGGATGTAGTCATGTGCACTGTAATCCAGACGTTGTGAGAACTCCTCTTTGGTTGTGGAGGATGACACCTGCAAAAGAGAGAGACTAAGACAAAGAAGGCATTAGATGGATAGATGGTGGGTTGCCAAGCAAAAGATTGATCCCAAAAGTACAAAGACTTCCTAGAGGGAAGTCAACCCACTGATTGATAAAAGTAATGTCTGATAAAAGGCAGAATGATAAAATATTGAAATGATTAAAGACTAAAAAGAAAATGGAAGCAAATGCTTACCTGAATGCTGCTATCAGTCTGGTCACAGTCATTGGCGTCGGTGGTCCTATCGACATTGATTGGTCAAGGTCTGCCGACGTCGGTTTAGCTGCTGACATCGGTGGGGGCAGTGGTCTATGCGGCCGGCGTCGGTTGGGTCTGTGGTCTGTGGATGGGTCTGTGGTCTGTAGACAGGTCTAAAAAGGGGTTTGGATGGGTTTTTGTGCTATTTAGATGGTTTGAGAGAGTCTAGTTTTGGTTAATCGTCTGTGTAGAGGTTTTGGGTAGAGTTGTAGGGACAATGGATAGAGTGTATGGTCAGGCAGAAGACATAGGCAATAGGGAGACAGAGAAATAAGGATTCGGGTCTGGTTTGGTTAACAGTCTAGTCTGGGGGGATATTACTTGAAAGCAATAACCAAAAACATAATGAAAACACAGACAATATACATACTTGTGCCTTGTTGAAGGAGTGTTGATGGTGCTGTACCTATTGTTGATGTAGCCTGTGTGGAGGACCTGTTGCTGGTGTAGAAGGCTGATGTTGTTGCTGGTGCAGAAGCCCTGTGAGAGGGAGAGTGAGAGGTCTGGTTTGAAGATTGGCAGATTGATAACAGAGTGGTAGATGGTTGAAGACTAAAGATTGAAGGATTCAAGAGTCGAATGAAGAGCCAGGGTGAAGCGGGATAACGGACACAGAAAACCATTATGAAGGAAACTGACACTAGCAATACCACTGACGTCGATCAATAGTTGACCGACGTCGATGGCTGGAAGGCAAGAAAAAGGCTAAAAATAGCCTTTTGTCCATTTTCCCAACCGTCGGGTCAGCGAGTCTGAAGAAGAAATGGTTGAACGTGATTAAAATGGACGAGAGGTTAAAGGGGAGAAGTTGGAATGGGGGTCTAAGCATTAATATTGGCCATGTGGGGAATGAAGGGAATCTAAAGAAGGGTATCCAAGGGTGGTGAGGTGGCAAGGGAGAGAGAATTATTAACTTAAAATAAGATAATTATTTCAAATTAATAAGACATAGGTTAGGAGTGGTTAAGAGGACCAAGGGGGAGAGAAGGGGAGGACGACCAAGGGAGTAGACACAATTTCGGTGTCTACATTTGCCCCTTTTTATCTTGTTGGTTGTTCTAGACAAACTGCAAGACAAAAATAGGATTTGATTGCCCCAGGTATGGGATAAGGTTGATTTCATCTTGTTGGTTGTTCAAGTGAACTGCAAGACAAAAACAAGAGGATTGGTTGCCCCGATTATGGATGAGGTATTCCCCCTCAAAGCAGGAGTCGAGGGAAGGGAACCTGGAATCAGGTGCTAATTTGACAAAGAGTGGATGAAAATGGTGAGGGTGAACACTGTAATAGTTGTAATTATGTGCATACCACTGCACAGGATGGTCAAGTCAAAGTGTCACAGGTCAAGGGTCGAGGAGTGCCAAAATTGAAGTAACTGGGCCCCAGCATGTGGTCGTAGCTAATCGGGTTATTCAATCTAGGTTGTAGCTCTAATGGTCATCATGTTCTAGGTATCCCAGGCTCAGGAAGTGCTCCTAGAAAACATGAAAATGTCATAAGTAGTGGGGATCAACCGGCTTACGATTCTATACTTGTGAGGGTCAAAAATAGTCTGCGCACAATTTTGATAACCATTCGTGAGGTAGCATACATGCAAAAATAACCAAGGCAAAGTCGTCTTGGAAGTGGTCAGGGTCAGAGGAGATAGTCATGATCTCTAGGGTCATTGGTCGATGTGGATGGATGGACGAAAGAATGTGGCTGAGCTAACCTTAGAACACTGAGTGCTGCCTACATAGCCCCTATGGTTAGGGCCTCAGGCCAATGTAGTTCTCCCTAAAGGGGAGGAAGAGGGTCAAAGGTATGGATTGGTCTTGGTCAAGGTCAAGGTCATGGTCAAAGGAGGTCAAAGGAAAGAATGGTTTGTCCATCAAGGAGACGAATAAATGAGGGTGGTCGAGCTAACCCCAAAATACAGTCGTGTCATCAGAGTGCTGCCTACATAGCCTCGGTCTTAGGGCCTCAAACCAATGTAGTTCAGATGAAGAGGCAAAGTGGTCAATGATTGGTCTTGGTCATGATGAATGATGAGGGTAAGATGATGTTGCAGCCTTTTCCATATTGTGTGATGGTGTATTCTGCAGCATTGGTCGAGTGGTCTTTCATCCCTAGCAATTTTCCATACTCGTGATGGATGTATGCTAAAAATGAATTGAGGTCTATTTATGCTTCAACAAGTATTGGTTTATGCTTAGCATAAATTGTGTCGGGTCGATAGTTTCCATGTATATTGTTGTCCATAGAAACTATGTGAAATAGACTATGTCATGTCGGTGGTCTAAAAAATGTTTTGGTTGGTTTGGGTTTGGGTTTGGTTGGATAGATAATGATTTAGTGGGATGCGTGACCAAGATGCATCAAAAGTGAAAGGCGAATTGCTCTTTCATTAACAAGGACCAGAATGAGAGCATAGATAGGGATTGTTAGAATAAAGAGCCCCATTCATGCATTGCGTCGTTGACCATGGTTGTGCTAGAGAAGTAATCGAATCACTTGACATTAAGTGAGCTCGAAGTCCCTTGAGTATGTTGGGGTGATAGGTAGGATATGTGATATGAGAGTATGGGGTAACCCTTTTTAGTGGCAGGAATAACCTTGCCCCTTTTATAGGTGACCCAAGAATGACTATAGGCATGTCCATGACTTTATAACTTGTCAATCTTTTTTTTTTGAAGGCAGACTGATCGATACGGGAAGTCTGCGAGGGGATGTTGTTTTGCTTGGTGGTCATGTTGTGAAGCTGATCAATGCGGGAAGCTTCAGAAAAAGAGTGCTGTCTGTAGCAATATTTAGTCATAGCCATCCTTCGAGGGAGTGGTCTATATTTTTGCTTTAAATGTTTTTGATATGTCTTTGGCCTAGCTGTCCTTCAAGGGAGTAGTCTAGTAATACAGCAATTATGCAGCTGTCCTTTGAGGGAGCAGTCTACATTTAGAGTTTAATGACCTTTGATATGATAGGTATCCCATTTTGACATTTTTGTTGACTGAAGTTTTTAGCCATGGACGAGCCTCTAGAGGTTTAAGGGTTCCCTTTTATTAGGAAAAAGCATTACTGCTTGACAAAAAGGGTTGATGAATGTTGGGAAAAAGGGTTGAAAGGAATAGGAATGACAATGACAAGGGGTTACTCAAGGGATGAGCTCAAGTAAAATGTCAAGTGATCAAGTACTAGACTAATAGTAGAATGGTCGAAGATGTAAGGCATAAAAAGGGGCTCAGGTTTTGATAAGTCTCTGGGCCATGCTGGTGCGTTATGATAAGGTCCGAGTCAATTAGGAGCAAACTTGCCCCATTTGCCTCTTTCCAGATTGGTCAGGTGTTGATTGATGTTGTATGGGTTGATGATTAAGAGGTTGGGTTGAATGTTTGGTCGAAGATTGATTGGATGATTGGTTGATTGATATTTGGTTGTTGATTGGTCGAGACTGATTGAATGATTGGTTGAGGTTTGGGATGAATGTTTGGTCGAGGTCATGATTGATGTTAGTATCAGGTCGATGGTCTGGATTGATGATTGGTCGAAGATTGATTCGATGATTGGTTGATTGATATTTGGTTGTTGATTGGTCGAGACTGATTGAATGATTGGTTGAGGTTTGGGATGAATGTTTGGTCGAGGTCATGATTGATGTTAGTATCAGGTTGATGGTTTGGATTGATGATTGGTCAAAATTGGTCGAGACTGGTTGATGCATGGTCGAGGTCATGATTAAAAGGTTGGTTGAATGGTTGGTCAAGATTTGGTCGAGATTGGTATTTGGTCAATGATTGGCCAATGGTTGGGTTGAATGTTTGGTCGAGGTCAGGTCGATGTTTGTTTGGTCGAGACATGGTCGAGGCTTGGTTGAGGCCTAGTCAAGGTTTAGGATTAAAAGAGTGATTGATATTTGGTCAAGACTGGGTTGAAGGGTTGGTCGAGGCTTGGATGAAGGTTGAATTCCCCCAGTGGCTAGGGAGAATGTTTGATAGATTGGTTAAGATCGGTTGAGGTTTAGTGGTTAGATTGACTGTGTTGATGTCGAATAAGGGGGTCAAAGGTGGCGAAGGGACCATAGTTGGGCGTGGAGATCCCAGTTTAGGTGATGAGGTTTGAGAAGCATGGGTCGGTGTTGATGATTTGTCAAAGGGGTGGTCAAGAGGATCCTTGATGAGAAGGGTATCCTTTCTCTGGTGTTGATGAATGATAGCTTTAAGAGTGAAACAATGCTCAGTGTCATGTCCCAGAGTGTGGTGATAATGATAGAATTTAGAGTTGTCGAACCAAGATGGTCTTGATCTGAGAGTTGATTAGTGGGGTGGTATTGAAGGTTTGCTGATATTATGGTCAAGAAGAAAGGTGTCTTTCTCTAAGCATTAGCGAATGACAACCTTGAGGGCACAATAATGCTCAGTGTCATGCCCAGGTGTGTGGTGATACGCACAAATCTGAGTGTCATCCAAACAGGGCAGTTTTGGTCTGAGAGATTGATATGGTTTAAGAGGTGGGAGATTGATGCGAGAAGACTACAATAATTGCCATAACAGTAGGGCATAAGAACCTGCTAATGGGTCTATGTGTCTTGTTGCAATGGGGGTTGATGACTTTGGTTTGAGAGGCGTAAGAGGCGTTGGTCGTACCATCATTTTCATGGGTGGTGTAACCACATGTGGAGATGGAACTTTTGTGGTGATAGGTGTTGGATGTTTTGGAGGAAATATATGTCTGATGGGTTGAGAGAGTAATGGAGGTGACTTGCCTCTGTGAGGTATGGGGGTAGGAAGCACCCCTATTAAAGTGGATGGATGCGGGCCCAAAATTAAAGGTAATGATGAAGGTGGGGGAGGAATCCTCTGGTGTGGTTTAGTGGCTCTCTTTGGTTTGGGTTGAGGGCCACTATTGTGCAAGGTGAGGTTAGATATAGGTTTGGGTTCGGATGTGACCAGAGGTGAGTGAGATGTGGCAATCTCAGGTAAAAGACAAGAGGAAACCATGACTGGGTCTTCCTCGATCGAAATGGACGAAGAGACTGGTTCTTCTCTTGATGGAGAAGAAATAGGAGAGTGTGGGTCTACAGTTGGATAGAGCATAGGAATGGTCATGGTCTCGATGTGTGGTCTAGGCATGGGGAATGTATGATACCCCATTGATGACAAAAAGGACAAGGGTGAGGCAGTTGGTGTGGGTGCCATCAAAGCATCCTCCAATATGAGAGAGGTCGATGGAGGACTAATAGGAGAAGAAAATTCTTCATCCTGTGGAAGAGGAATGGGGGAAGAAGGGTCTTCCACCTGTGAAGGAGGTTGGTCAGGGATCAGAGAATAGACAGTGTCGACCGTGTGTATATCATGGTCTTGAGGGTCATTGGTCATGGTCTGGACATTATTTTGAGTAGGCGGGTGATTAGGAAAGGGTTGTTTGAAGATGTCAAGGTGTTGGTTGGGTGGGGCATTCGGGTCATCCAAGATGAGATCCCCCTTGTCTAGCATGTCCTGGATGATGTTTTTGAAGGTTTGACAGTTGTTCGTGTCATGGCCTTTGACACGGTGATAGTTGCAAAACTCGTTCTCCCTGTACCATGTAGGGATAGGTAGTAAGGGTGCCATGCAATTGATCCATCTTCAATTGAGTAAGGTTATGATTCTCTTCTATTGAAGATACGTTTGAATAAAACTTTGGGGATAAATACCTTAATAGATTTTGGACAATAGTAATCTCTTCAAGATTCTCTCCAAGACCTTTGATGATGTTCACAATCTCATCAACTCTTTGTAGAAAGGATGACACTAAATCTTTTTCATTCATTTTGAGATTTTCAAATTTCCTTTTGTGAGTCTTTAACTTAAGAAGCTTAACCTTTGAATATCCTTCAAAAATAATATTTAATTTATCCCATATTTCCTTGGTAGATGTGTAATGAATTAATTTAGTGAACTTAGTTTTTGTAAGACCAAGTGATGGAATTTATTGCCTTAGATTTATTCTCAAATAACGTCTTATCTACAACACTAGATGGAGGAATAATAGGAGCAATATAACCATCCAAAATAGATTTCCATACATCAAACCCTAGGGACATAATATAGTTCTTAATCTTATCACTCTAAAATTCATAATTAGATCCATTAAACATTGGTGATTGCTTAGTAGAGAAACCACTTTGCACATTCTGACTGGCCATTATACCTTGGATCAACTTCAAGATATCAAGATTTTACCAAAGGACCTCACTCTGATACCAATTATTATAGGTATAATCATTGAGAGGGGGTGAATTAGTGATCTTAAAAATCCAATTTCAATTTTGATCTTTACAAAAACTTAATTAGCTACCACAATCATTCATGAATCATAAACAACATTCATAACAATGAGAAAGAGAAACAATGCAAGATCAACCACATAACACAAGACATATGTAGGAAACCCTCTTGGGAATAAAACCCATTGTAACCTATAATTAGACTACTATCCTATATAATAAGATCTAATTTAGACCAAATGTAATTTATCAAGGAACTACAATCCCTATTTACTGAGACACTAATCCCATAAGGTGCTACCACACCTATCTAGCTAAGTTACAACAATAACCAAACCTTTTAGAAAGTTTTAAATTGCAAGGAAGCTATAAACACCTTAGATGCTAAGCTAACACAAAAACACCTATGAAACACTTCCACATATGAATTGATGTCAACAACACCTGATGATGGACCTCAACTTATCACACTTCACCTTTACTCACACTCAAACAACAAGCTTTCTATTCTACTAATAAAATTATGACCAATAGGTCATACAAGCATTCCTTAATATATTATACTCTTAAACACATACTTAGGGCACTCTACCCTTCCTTTTCCCCTAAATGCACACACAATTCTCTCTCAATTTGTTCCTTACTCTCTCTCTTCTAAGTCTAGAACCCAACAACTTTAGTTCTACTATTTATAGAGCAATCTTGATCAACACCATCTTAGTCAGCCATTAGGCATGTCTTAACCCTTAAAACATATATCATATGAATATAAGGCTCAATACAATATACATAGGTTGGCCATGCTATCTATGGGTCACCCTTAAGTAGATACACATTTTAAACAAGGCACTTGTTGCTCTTATAGGTCTCATGGAGAAACATTCACCCATTAGGCTCACCCTCAAGCCAAACATGAATATAAGACCACTTCCAACTACATAGGTCCACTCCTTATGTACCCTAAGACATCCTAAAATGATCATAATCAACTTATCTCACCTCTACGTATGTTAAAATAACTCAAATAGAGACATTATGCACATAGTCACCATGAATGAGCATACAACCTACTTCTTAAGCATTTTTCATACTCAAGATAAATTGATCATGCCTCTAAAAACTACATAGAGCTTCCTCATGGAGTCTAAAACATTATAAAATAGATAATTCATCATGAGACATCAAAAAAACATCAATACAATCTTAAATAACCTTCTTTAGTTACTTGCAGAACACACATGAATACATAATAAACTTCTAGGCTCAATATCTTTGTTTTCACACACTTCCAGATATACAAATTAGGATCAATGGATACACCATGGAGTCCTCTACCACTTCTATTCATACTACATGAGTAAATTCATCTTATATCAAAATATAGAGCTCTATTTTTTCCTATGTAAAAATCAAACATTTTAATAGCAATGGTCACAGTTAGCCTTCAAATACAATGCTCGAATCTCATGGGCTCTTAGCTCAAGATCAATCTCACACCATTGATATTTTTTGAGATTTAATGTATATAATTCTAAAGATAAACATTAAATAACTATAATGTTGACCTCATCTTTTTTTCTCTCAAAATGTTAAATTATTGTGCTCCATTGATATCTATAGATAAACAAGGTCAATTACAATCAACGCTCACCATTGATCAAATTGTACAGTCTTCCACCAGCCCTTGGACCAAGATCTTGTACCTTTGCTTAGATGTTAAACATTATGTAACTATCCTTATTTATTTTCCTCATAACTCCTTGGAGTCAATGTGCACCATTGATCTTTATTGAGCTTTAACACCTTCAAAAATGACTAAGTGTGTGGACCCTGTCAATATACATGAGAAGCCATTTTTTCACTTGAATAACTTCTTCTACGCTTACCCATAAGATCTCAAATTTGAATTAGATGATCTCCTTCCATATTAAAATCCAACCATGTGACCCATTAATCCTATAAGTCTCACACATGTAAGATATAACATCATTAACATTCCTTCTCATAAATTTCTATCATTGAGCCAACCATGTCCAAATCTACCTGAGAGGCCAACTTTTATCATCTATAATTTTTATTGTTCTTAAGCACATGAGCTCAAATTTAGCACACATGATCTTTTCTCAAAATTTAATAAACCCATATGATTAGATTATATTTAAACCTTCACATGTGTAATATATAACTTTATCAAAGTGCTCACTTAGCTCTTTCTACTTCACTGCAAAATTGGCTAAGTATGGGAAAATATAGTCAATCTACTTGGAAGCCCAACTTTACATATGCATATATTTTAACTCACTACATTGCATGATGTGGAATTAGGTGAAATTAAACTAGGTATAATAATAAATAAACCCATATGATCATTTTGTCCTCATACCTCTATGAATGCAAATGTTGACCTCATCAACATGATTACTCAATTATTTCTAGCCAATTTGAAATTTTGGCTAAGTGTGGGAAAACAATGAATTCTAACTAAGAAGATAACTTTTCACCTTTATAAATTTAACCATGATTCAATGCATGACTTGAGATATAATGAATAAAAACTAAGGACTATAGTGATCATAACCATATGACCAACTCCCCTTGACTCCTTCCCATGTGGAAATGGTGACATCATCAAACTGTCAACTCATATTTTATGCCATTGGACCCAAAGTGTCTAGATGAAAACTATGATCAACTAGATGAATTATACTTGTTCAAACAATCTCTCAAAGCATGGATCATATCTTATAGGACCCTTTTCACATGTTCAAACCTCCATACTCATCCCTGATCCCCTCAATCTATGTCAATACTAAAGATTAGCCAACCATACATAAAGCACACTAGAACAAGTACATTACACACTTTGTCATTATCATATATACTATCAAATCACTTCATCCACTCACTTGGTAACCTCCATGACACTACCATGACATCATCATGATAAATATTCAACACTAGATTTTTTCCATAGCCTTTGAGAACTACTACAAATTGCCCAAACCATAAATACACCTAACCTCAATCAATAACTAGGCCAAAGAGAATGATTTAAACAACATCCTTACCCTATGGCTATATTATAGGAGCCAAGTTTTTTTATACTTCAATAAAAACATCCTCATTAGTCAATTTAGACCTAGAATAAGGATGATTATGACAATGATGAACAGGTTGTGTGGTAATTCAACCACTACTTATGTAGATAAAATTTGGGTGCCTTTAGTCTATTTCATGAGTGAAAAAAAAATCACCCATCATCTAGGTGAATTAATTATCATTTTTGTAAGTAGATAGACATTTACAATTGTAAAGAGGAAGAAAACTCAATTTTCTATGATGTCATACCTTCTAGATACCCTTCTTGATAAAACCAAGATTCACAACCTAAGAGAATTGTCACCTAGTGGAACACAAATAGTTTCAAAATATTATTCCAAACTACACATATTCAAGTATAGAGACCACATCCAATTTATCTATGACTATATTTATCTAGCACTTAATGAGGCTATAGTTGGTAATCCCTTGGAAAGGGTTAGCCCACTAGTCAGGAAATCTATTAAAGTTATGGGTAATATTTAGTTATACCCAAATTATACAATAATTATAATTGAAGGGACCCATAGCCAATATCTTAGGCTACCCATCCATATACCCAATAATCTAGTAGAGGAGGAGGTAGCATATCATTTATTCCATGGCATTAATGGATTATGCAAAATCAAGAAGAAAGGGACCCTCCACAACCTCCCAATAACTATTCGAAGGACTACATTCAAGAAATGGGAGAACATAGAAGTAACATATAGACATAGAACATCCTTTAAACTAAAAATTGATGAGCTAAGGTAGTGGGACCCTTATCTAAGTGTTAAGGAACATTTGAAGGTTAAATGGATTAATGTACCTTATGATCATCAACCTGGTGATTTTGACCTTGTGTACACAAAAACATCCTCATTCTCTAAGGTCACTAGGAGATTGAAAGAACATAACCTCAGGCCTAAATCTAGGCTAGATGGAAATTAGAAAGGAGATGATAGATGGAAATTGGGGTAAAGGTAGTACCATTTATTAAGTGGTGTACCTTCTATATCTTTACCAACTCAATTAGTTAGTGCCCAAACAAATACACAAGTTGAACATAAACCAAAAGAGAGAAGGCATAATGAGATTACATCTTCTTCAGCCTAAGTAGAGGAACAATGATCACCAGTGGAGGAGGTTCTTATGGTAGTATTAGACCCTGGTGATATAATTGAAGATTCTTTAAAAATTCTATCTCTAGCTTATGAGTCAGATGATGAAGAAATGGAGTCAAAGAAAGAAAAGGGTAAAAATATAGCATTGGACTTAGTTCTTATAGATCCCCCCAAGATAAAATCTAAAGTGGCCATTGTTCCAGTAAAGACCAAGAAGCCTAAGGTAATTTACACCCCTTCTTTGGGTGAATTTAATCTATTTAGTGAAGAGAACTTGATTTATGGACTAGGAATTTAGTAATGGTTCATTTATGGACTTAGGTTACAAAAGGTGCCTACTACAAAACACCCTTGGGAAATAATGAAGGCCATCAATATCCCAATGCATGAGGAGATCAAGCCATTGATATTGGCTCTACAAAAAAAAGATGAATGGAGACTGGCTACTCCGAGAGAGTCAAGTGGAGCACAAATGGAAATCCTAGCTCCTAAAGTGACATAATCATTAGTGGGAGTCAAGTTTGATCCCAAGACAACTAGATTACAAAAGGTAACAGAGAAAAAGGTCATGGTTGGTGGGGAAGATATCACTTACCAAAAAATAGATCCATTGACCAATTTGACTCTAGTGGGAGGATAGAGGCCCAAAGAAAATCATATATTTGAGGAGAATGTGCTTGAATTAGCCCAATCACAAGCAAAATAATTGTAAATTGCCCTCAAAGGCATGTAGAAACATAAGGAGAACTTGGAGAAATAAGTGATATTATCAATTCTATAGGTAATGATATAAATGTTTCAAGCATCTTTCTATGACATATTTGATTCTTTAAAGCTAATAAATTCTAGGAAAAATGTGTTGAGCCAAAAAGATGTAGTCTCTAAGAGCCTAGTTAACCAATGGTAAAACTCTAGAGGTAAAATAAAAGACTTGATCAATATCTTGATTGAGGATCAAATTCCTAACCTCAAGATAATTAGATTTGCTCATCTAAAAATAGTCATGGGATTATTAGTGGCCAAGATCAAAAGTTTGAGCATATGGTCCAAAAACTTAGAGAATCTCCTTATGGATGGTAAGCAACTAAAAGATAAGATAAAATATATACTTGGGACCATGATAATCAAACCATCCACACTTATTTTCATAAGTATCATCACTAATGAGGATTTTAATTTTATATCCACCATGGTCATGAAAAATTTGAGAAACAAGAGCCAAGGAAGGATCAGAGCAGACAATAGTAGGATCATGGACATGATCTTTACTGTAGAGGAGAAGATTAGAAAGGCTAGGAGCATAAAATAAGTAATAAAAGGGATGATAAAGATATCAAAGGCCTGGTAGACCAAAAAGTTAAACTCTTCATAGAGCCTATGGTTAATTTGAAGCTAATTAATGAGCATCATGAAAGAGAAATGAAGATCCTACACCAAAAATATAAGATTGCATCAACAAAAGGGTCAAGTTAGTTGATTTAGGAATATTCATTTTATATCTTAACTTGTTTTATATTTTGAAAAGAGAATATTGTTCTTTATAAAGGCATGTGCAATTTGTAAATCACATTGCCTATAGGTTAGTCATTTGGAGTCTTTAAACATTTTTAGAATGATTGCAAAGGATAGTTGTCCTTAATATTTGACATGACTGATTGACATACCTCATGAATTGTCTATATAAAGAGGTATTAGCCATTATAAAAAAGAGAGGGAGTTTTGAGAAAGAATACTTGTACTAATTTTGGAGTTATTTAATGCAAATAGGGAATTCTAAAATTTTTGTCTCATTTATTTGTGTGGATTGTATCATGGCTTCTCTCTTAATTATCTAGTATGTAATTCAAATTTGAATGTTTTTTATTGATTCTTGATGTTTACTTTTTCAAATGTGGAGTTGTTAAATTGTGCTAATGCTAGGTTGGCTAAAGGTTATTAATTTCATTTAGTTATCTTTGTTTTTTATGTGAATGTGCTTATGTCATTTATTTGTAGGGTAATTATTTAAAGTGAATCAAGTTCTTATCTACATTATTTCATTTCCTTCTATGCTTACCTAATGTGTCATAATATTTGAGCTTATGCTATTTCATGTTATACGTTGGTTTTAAGTGCATATTCTGATGATATCTCAACTTTGTCATAATATCTATGTTAAAGACCAATAATATAAATATGTCTCTTCTCTACCTTACCTTTCCTTTTTCTTTTTATTTGATCCATTCACTTTATATTATCTTCATTATGAATAATCACCTTAGATTAGATATTAAATTTAGTTTTTTTAGCATAATTCACTTTACTTATCCAAGATTGATTTCATTTTGATAAAGATTAACTAACAAGCCATGGTTGCTCCAAACAACCAAACACTTTAAATATTGTGAAATAGTTCACTTATTCCATCATTATTCCACCACAAATAATAAGATTATCACAACCTATAACTCATACATTGGATTCTTTGAATTTATAAATGAGTAGTGTTTCATAAACACTCAGAACCACCTATGATTCACTTATATGCATTGATAGGTATACAAATATTTTAAACAAATTATTGACATAAATATCAAATTATCAATACCTATTAATCCAAACAATAATAAAAAATAATAATTTAAATGTATTATTTTACAAAAATGGTTAAAATATAATTTTATTATAATGTACTCATTAACAATGTAATGATATTGATGCCAATTTAACCATATAAGACATTTAAATTACATGAATAAAGATCTCAATATTTAAAAATGGAAATTAATGAATTAACAAACATAAAAATGTGTTCATCCACCAATATGTCATATTAAAAGCTTTTTTGTATTAAATATTGGGAATAATAGAATTTTTTTTCCCTTTGCTATAGATCAGTCAAAATTGTTATATGTCAAAAACTTTCTTTAAAAAGTCACAAATTTTCCAAAATTATTTAATTTGAAGAATTATATTTCTTAGTTTATTTGCTAGTTTCCTCTTAATCTTTGGCAACTTCAATCACTTCCAGTTTGGATTACTCCAACCTCTCCTGATAATCTCCTTTTTTTTAAGACTTCATTAAATATATCCTCATCCCATCCATTTGAATGCATATAATTGATTTCACTTTTGTCATGTAGATCAAAAATCTGATATGGAACTTGTCAAAGATTCTTCAAGTCTTTAAATTTATCTAAAATATTTTGACACTTGATAAACCTTTTTATTGAATAAAAATTGAAAGTTGATTTTAGAGTTGTATATTTTTTAATTATCTATTCAAATTTAACTATTATGACCTGATTTAAGAGTATGGAATCATTATTGTCAAAGACAACATAATTTTTTTCAATTAATAATTCTATATAATTGCATGCATCAACTCCAATACTTAGTGATTCTTTGAATTTATAAATGCATTCTTATAGAATGCAGATTCATAATTTGGTGGTGCCAAAGAATTCTATGTGCTCACCCAAATCCTTATCTTCAATAATTATATCTGCAACTAAGGTATTAAAAATTACTTTTGACAATGTCTCCAATGTCAATAGGAATAGTTTACACCTCTTTACATTTGTATCACATTTTTCTTCAATATTTCTTGCCTCCTTAAGTTCTAAATTAATCCTCTCATACATTTTCACTGCAATATACATAAGTAAATTTCATTCTAAAATTTATTTTTTATACCAATATTTGGTTGCTCTTCCCATGTAACCTGTTTCCCATGTTATAGTCAATGTATGTATGTTGGTTATCTATGGTGTTGGTTTTAAAGACTAAGTTGGCTTAACCAATTTTTTACAATGGTTGAGAATTGATCAAATTTTTATGTGTTATTCTTTGGTTGACATGTCTTGATCAAGCTTATTAAAAATCATGTTCATTGATGTTTGTAAATTTTATTTCACCCCTTCCTAAGTGACTTTCTCAAGATGCACTTTTGAAAGTTGATAGTATTGAGTGGTGGCTTCTTTTTTAGACATGTCAACTATATGAACCATAATTTTGGTATATCTTTCCCATTGATCATCCATCATAATTTTAGATATTGTTATTAATTTATTTTTTTGTATGAGGTCAGGCATGATAATTTCACTAAAATATATGTCCTCAGGTTGTATATTTTTATTTCTTTTTTCACCACTTAATTCAACTATTTAAGTAATTTTGTGCCTGAATCTTGTTGAGGTGATTTTTTATTTAATTTTTTTAAGAGGGAAAAGTATTAGGTGAAACTAAAATAGGTTGGTTAGAATAAGGAATAACTTAAGATTATTTTTTTTGATATGATAATCCAGCATTGACTTCAAAATTGGAATATATAGTT